>JWHW01037932.1:44772-83834 GCA_000931545.1 Papilio glaucus | reverse complement strand
ATAGACTTTTTTTAAAGAGGTTTGAAGTTACCTAAATTTGTCATAGCTTAAATTTTAATTTTAAGACATTCTTAAAACAAAACTCAGTTTTGATATACAAGTTTTTAATTTAAAACCTGTACTTTTACAAATCAATTTAGCCTTTTTATCCAAGTTTCCATGTCAATTTGATAGGTCGTAAACATCCAAATAGTATTTTTTTTAAATAAAACTCGGAAGAAGCGAGAGAAGTGTGCCAGGATCGCAGAATTACATAAAAAAAAAGGATCGCCAAATGGGAATCCATGATCTCTGTCTACCCCTCTAGGTTACGGGCGTGGGCGCACATTTATTTATTTAGAAGTTAAAAACCTATAGTGGTACCGATAGATAAATATTATTAGATTTTTTATATAATTATTGAAGTTCGATTGGTACACTTACATATCATCATTGTAAAAAGAGTATGGATCTTCATACAAGCTTTGTCTTGAAATAATCCTTCTGTCGTTTTTGTCTGTCTTTTCTTTTGAATGCGGAATGCATTCATTTTTGTAGTTATTAAATTTACCTTTTTTCTTTCGGCCCATCGAAAACAAATTTGTTTTGATCACAATATTTTTGTACTGGTTACTGCTATCTAAAGAGTATTTTTCTATTGGCGCTTTTGAATTCTATGCTTCTTTCAACATACGTTTCTACTTATTTATATTTTAAGAGGATATATAGAATACAAAAATAATACACATCAACAGAAATTCACTGCATCTGCTTGCATAGACAAGTGTCAAATTATCACTGTCAATGTATCAAAGTTGATTTGCCACCAGCGCCATCTGTTAATGACAAGTTAAGGGATGAACGTTACATGAAATATTACTTTTCTTCATCGTTTCATTATTTCATAGAATTACGAATTCAATTAATGTTTTTATTGCTTTTAAAAATAACTTTCCAATTAATTTAAATGAAAATGCACGTCACGCAAAAATAATTTAATCTTGTTTAATTTACTCAAGAATTAAAGACACTATGTCAACTTTTTTGTTATAGTTAACGGTTTAGCAGTTTAGCATAGGAACGATAACGAAGTGGCAGAATAAGCACCAGCTACAATCTAGTTCACGCATGGGCTGGGGCAATACCGGCGTGCGATTCGTCTGTTGAGTGATGTGCCAAGATGAGATACTATTGGATTGGACACCTAACAAAAAAAAACACCACTGAGGCACAGTTTAGACTAGCCGCTTACGTACCTACGTTTCCCGTATACGTTTTCCGAATACGGAATAGAAACTGGGAATTTTGTATTTCATATTCGGAAAACGTTTACGAGAAACGTAAGTATGCGGCCAGTCTAAGCAATCATACAGCGCCTTTGCCCGCCTATTATACGTGTAGGTATTAGGTATTCACACTAGCAGTCGCAAATGTGCTAGGGTTGTCAAAAAGATAAATAAAATAAATTGTTATGTATGTAATCATATAGACATTTGGAACAAAACGAAACTAACACGTTGATTGATATCAAATAAAATGGAGGTGGACTGGCCGATATGTGCTCCATGATATCCTGTGATATATGCTCCGACACAAAAAGGAGAAATGGAGCAAACAGGTGGCATGTTGATACGCAAGGGATGACTTTAAACTGACATTGGGAACCCTTTACATGAGAGTGGCAGCATACAGAAAACAATGAAGAGTTCGAGGAGACCTTTACCGTTAGTCTCACCGAAATAAGGGATATTTTGTAATGTAGTTTTGAATTTTATTTGTTACAAGCAGTACCTCGCGGTTTCACCCGCTCTGCAATTTTACCTAAACAAAATGATATTACCTACGTAATACTACCGTAACCTTATCCTCCACCCTTGTCCCGCGTATGTGGGGTCGACACAGTATGGCCGTAGCACAGTTTAATTGATATAACTTTTTTATTTATAAACCGATTGAGATAAAATTAACACTAAATGTTAAGTGAAACTTACAACAATACGTTAGTGAACCGCACCCAAATTGATTAAGCGTTTCTAAGATTAGCGGTAACAAACGCACAGACAAAAATTCTAATAATCATTGTTTTGGGTTTTATTACGTTCATGAAGGCTTCTAATAATAGTTTTTCTCAAATATCTTCCATGTATAGACAGCGACCAGTTACATTTTTATTATATGTATAGATATTTTCGACTCTTCAATATTCAAACACAAATGTAAAATCTTCGGAAATAAAGCCTTTATTATTATTATAGTAGTAATAATTATTTACTTACAAGTGCACTTAATCACATTAACATGTGTTGCACGTTGCACTGCTAAATTTTTACGGGGCACTTCAGTTTTTTATGTAATTTATTATTTACATAAAAGTTCTAAATGATTTGTTTAATTCTAAATAAATTGATTTATTTATTCAACGATTCTCTTTTGCGATTTATACGGCGCATCGAACCATAGCGTTAATATGTAAGTATATTCGTTGCGCAACTGTATATGATTGTTAAACTGTGACTGAGGCGTGATGAAGCCCGCTTTAGCAAATCGTCGAGCTTCTACTTTAGAAAAGAAATTTGGAACGCGGATTTGGCACCTCCATGCCATTACCCAATACTCTCCTAGGAACCTAAAGCCAGGTGTACCTGTAGATGTCTCCTATGGGGAAATTATAACATCTTAGTAACAAAAAAAAACTTAACAAATGGATGTCTGCGTAGATTGGTATCAATTATAATTTTATTTTAATTTCAACACTTTATTAAGTCTACATGATTTTTACAACTAAATCATTTAACATAACACATTAGATAAGTATTGCTGTTTAATATAATTTTTAAAGGAAAACTTGGACTTAAAATTATTTTGATTATCCTTAGAAATATGAAGACAAAGAAGAAATACAATTATAAAGATAAAGTAAATTGAATACAAAATGTTTTAATAAATACATACTTTCTAATGTTTTACTTTAAATGACGCAGTATATAATGGATGTTCTAAACATCAACATTATTCGGTCATCCAGTAGAATCGAGAGCCAAAGCGGGCGGGTTTCTTCTCGGCGTCCTCTGGCAACGCCGGAGTAGCATCTGGGTAAACAGCTTTCTCCTCGACTGGGGGCTTTGGCCTATAATGAAAAAATTATGAAAGCTACAAATTTAAGATATTTTGAGGCAACTTCAGAGCTCTTGTATATCCTATAGTAATCTGGTATTGCTATACCTATTTCATTGTCTATTTAGGTGAGAATAGAAAGAATAATGAATAGTTAACTAGGAAAACATGCAACACTCTTGTTAAATATTGTTATTAACTAGGTGGCATTGTCCTCAATCTTAAAATGAATAATGACAATGAACATAGTCATTCTTGTCATAATGTCAATTTAAGCTGATGTTTGGTAGTGGGGGAAAACCTAAGCTTAAAAGTAAAACTACAAAGGTATTAACAAGGTTTATGATTTAGCCGGTATCACTTTGTGGGGCACCTACATACAGCAGGGAATGTCTTTTGCCTTGTGATGAATATGATGTTTTTTTTTTCAGAAGTTTAAAAAATTGAGAGTTTTTTTTGTAAAACGTAATACCTCTTGGTATCATGGACGCGCGGTTCGCAGAAGTAACCAAATGGAGGGCGTTCCAAATTCAAATTCTCCAATATACACTTGTCAAACACATCCTGGGTCTTACGGCAGCTGTAAAATAAATAATGACCATATATAATGTTATACTGCTTGGTGCATGACTTCTCGTTTTTAGACCTGCTGTTTCTAAGACGAAAAAGATAAAAAATAACATTAGTGTCTGCTAATAGCCAGCTAAAACCACTTTAAGCATAAGTATATCAGTCACTAAAATATACTGGCTAATATGTTTTTATCACTTTACAACTAGACTGTTTGGTCTATTCTAATTCAATCAATAGGTTTGATATATAATTACTGAGTATATAAAGCAGATATGGTACAGATTGGCTTGTATGCGACATAAAAAGTAAACTGATAATTTATGACTATCAGAATGAAGAAACATGAATATAACCATTAGTTACCACTACTAAAACATAAACATAAAAACATGTTATCTTAGTTTTTTTATCAATAATTGTCAAAAATTGAAGATTAAATGCATCAAATAATTAAGTTTTGAAACAAAACATTTATTTTCGAACAAGTTGTGAACTCACAGTAATGGTGACTAAGACCACACATCACTTAGAATCAGACAGACAAATAACTCTTAACTAAATAATTACTTACTATCTGAAACTATAATCTCCAGAACTTTTATCGATGCAGTTTGCATATTGGTTGAACTCAGCCAAACAGGCTTTTTTCACTTTGCGGAAAAATTCCAATGTACAAGCTGTAACAGCCTTCCCTTCATTAATACATTTTCTTGGATCTTGTTCCTCAAAACGACAGAGCATAAACTCCTAAAACAATTTTTTTTATTTTTGTTATATATATGTAAATTGTTTACAAGCAAAGAATGCCATTAAGCAATTCTGTATGACTTTTTTTTCTTCTACTTCTGTATAACTTTCAATGTGTTGCTTGACTTAAACCCATAGTTGGGTAATGCAAAGCTATCAAGCCATCAATTTTAATTGTTTTCGTTAGAATATTTTATCCTTGACATGTTGCCAAGAAGAAAATATTCCAACTAATTATCATATCTTATATTATATAAAAAATCTACCAATGCTTATTTATTATTTTTATAACTAAAAAAATTTTTCAACCTCACAAAACAACCAAGTACATTCTGTTAATTATCTGAAATCCTGAGTAAACATCCCAAAAGAAAAATAAAAGTCGTAGAATATAAAAGCTGGAATACTGTACTATTTATTCGCATTAATAATAAATAAATTAATGAAAACATAACCTACTTCGTGGATTGTTATGCAATCAAATTCATGAGATAAATATTAGTGGTAATGTTTGAAATATAAAATATAGGGTATAGTATATAAATTAAATTACTAAAATACTAACATTGTTTTGATTTTCACAATATTTTCCTAGATGAAAAGAACCAGCTCTCAAAGTCGCTGTAGATAAATTGACCTCTTCCACAGTCAACTCAGAATCTTCCGGCAAAACGACATCGGCAGTTACGACCATTTTTAATTTGTGAATTTACTAAGTAAGTGGAACCGATAATTTTATAAAGAATTTAAGTTTATTACCAAAAAAAACAGAATTTCCAAAAGCTAGTGCTGGTTATGTATCTGATGGTCATTTCATTATGAAGGAGTAAAGTGAAATAGACTTAGTAGTAAACTTTGATGGAAAAAGGAGAAAGCTATATTTTTACTGTCAAATATACTGATCATTTAAAAATTGTAGGATTATAGTTATTGACATTGACAGTACTCATGATAAATTAGTTTCTTTGCTTGCAGAATTATATAGTAAAGTTTATAAAAAAGTTTCTGCTTAAGATGTTGCGGTTAATTTCGAATTCAATGTTAAATAAAATTCACACTCTTGCGTAAAATATTTTATTTATGGAACACATTTGATTCTTTACCACAGAAGTCCAAAAATGTACTATAGCTCAAAATGAGAGTTGATCTTGACTGTTTTCGAAAAAGCTTACTTCATGTTTTCTAGATGATTGTTGAATGCAGCTTCTAATGCATTATCTTGAGAATATTTGGATTGATCATCACCTAAAAGTGAAATATTAAAAATACATTATATTAATAATCGTACGGCTGGTGTCTAAACTAAACATACGTGTACAATAAAAGATGTAAAAGAAGCATCGCTCAACTAAGATTTGCAAAGCAAATAAAATTTATTTAATTAAAGAATTGGGTAACAATATCGGAATAAGCAAGCTTCGATTTTTTTTAGATTTGAAAACATCAATGAACTAGAAAAAAATATACTGCAGAAATGCATTGGAAAGCCAAGAGAGGGCGCTACAGCGAGTATATGGTTGGTATCGGGGTTTGATTGCATTGATGTTCAACTCTGGCTACGTAAATAGTACTCAAAATCATCCTAAATGTATATTAATTTATCCATTCCATTAGGATGGCACTCTTCTTACCTTCATAATATTCAAACGATTCTTTTGGTAATTGATAGAACTTTGGAATGTCAAACCTATTTGCCTGCGAACAGAAAAAAAATTAATATCTAGTGACTTATACTTAGCAAATACTTTGTCCCGTTTCCTGTTATAAGAGTATATCCTTAAACTTGAGATAAGATTTATTTCGGTTGATAAAATGTTTTTTATCCTCTGTACCTACTAATTTAAAATTTCAACTAACCGAATCGTAATTTCTTCTGCCCATGCGAGGTATATTTTTACTCGGAATCGTCTTAATAACGTAACCCATAGAGCCCTGATCGAACATTCCATCTGCTTCGTTACTTCTTCCAACTCTCGGTACATTATTCGGTTTTATGAACGAACTTTCGACTAAGACATAAAATAGAAAGATGAGAGCAAACGCGACTGAATATTTGGCACCCATTATTATAAATGTTACACAACTTGCTATTGCCACGGCTTGTAAACAATTGTGATCACATTTGGATCTTACCTTTTTTATACTAAACCGCTTCGATTGATCCCCTATTAGAAATGAGATTAAATCGACACCCGTATCAAATAAAAGAGTACAAATTCATTTGATGATTATCGGAAACCTGGATGGCGTATCATGCTTTATGTGGTTTGCATACATAATTTTTAAGCATGCTGTTTCCATGTTTTTTCTGCGCCGAACTAAATTTATAAATATATTATTTTATATTCAAAGATACATAGAGATAATATCGTAAATTATACGTTGACAATAAATTTGGAAAAAATAGGATTTATGATTTATCTAATCAATCCGTGTTTTGTTCTTTTGTTGAAAAAAAATAAGAGTACATGTACGAATTGTAATAACTTGGGGGACACGGCAATGAAAGGCGGTGTTAGCGGACGAACTGATTTATTGATGGCCACATACATACTTACATATTATTACAAACTACCTACTATATATTTATGTACTATTTTACAAGTTTTTTTTTTTTTTTTTTTTATAAGAGAAGGGGGCAAACGAGCGGCGAGAACACTGGGGTGATCAACGTCGCCCATGGACAGCTGCAACACCAGAGGAACTGCAAATGCGTTGCCGGCCTTTAAGAAGAGCAAGTAAGCCATTAACTACATATTCCCCTTTCTAAATTAGGGATAACAGAAATGACTTCCAGTTATACCGTTATTTTAGACCCGAAAATTTAGTAGATACAGTTGACCATATAAATGTGGATTTAAACCGCATCTATGAGTGGGCGAAGATATTTGGTCTTTTAGTGAATCCGAATAAATCGCAATTTATAATAATAGGCCGCACCTACAAGCCCCACGGTCTCGATATGACATGTAATCACATGTATTATGCTACGGCTTCAAGCTTCAATATTAAGTACACAAATACTGTCAAAAATCTGGGTTCATTTCAACTGCTTTCTATCTTGGAGCTGTCATGTCATTTACATTAGTAAAAAGATTTATTATTCTCTCCATTTTTTTTAACAGATCCAGAAGTTTCTCCCCCTCCAATCTACAAAAACACTTTAGCACAAACCCTGCTACTCCCTCTGCTGGTTCATGCTGTTGTTTTTCTGGATGCAAATGAGAATTTATTAGAAAAGCTGGAAACATTACAAAATATGTGTATTCGTTTTGATTTGCTAAAATTTGACCATGTGTCTGATTGCCACTAACAGCTTAAATGGGTACCTTTTCGCTTAATTCGTTTTTCAAATAATATATAATAATATTTTTGTTATTTTAAACTGAAATAACAAAAATATCTATTTTCAAACAGGGCCCGATGTTTTTGTGTTAATTCGAAGACGGCACCGATTTTATTGTTACAGCTCTTACCGTATTTTCAAGCGTTGATAAATTCTCGATGTTTTCCATTCTCTATTTCGTGGCCTACAAAAGAGATGGAAAACTGACGAAAGAAGATGGAAAAAAACACTGGTTTGTAACAGCACAAAAATCGATGACTACTAAGTAATAACAACTGCCAATTATTATGTAATTAAAAATTGCATATTTATAAAAATAGCAATAAACAATGTGTTGTGTCCATTCTCTTAGGAGAGTAACAAAACTAGGTCAGGGTAATAAAAACGGCAATAAAAATAAAACACCATTTACTTATTTTTATTTTGCTTTTTAAACTTTTATCACATATTTTTTTATATTTTTCTTCGTCTATCGAGCCCGGTTGGTATAAAAACTTGATATTTTGATGTGACGCCACCTTTTTGAACTACCGCCCGTACTAAAGAAAATGGGTCCAACTTCTTCCGTACAACGAGAAATCTAAAAGAAAATTATACATTTATTAACCAATTTATTTCCTTATATGATTTTAATTTTCCTTTGTTATTTTCTACTGTAGGATGTACCTTAGGTGTTTTGATCATCATCAGTGAGTCAATGAGCCATAAAAGCTATATAATTAATAGTTGGTATGTTTGATAAATCTGCTGAGAACCTATCCTTAGCCTTCTAGCATCCTTTGATTGCTAGCTATGAGGGCTCAAAAAACGAAACGGTTTGCGGAAAAGAAGAGTATGTGGCCCCGCTCCTTTGGCTCGGCCACCAAGACAAGTATTTTGGAGTTGAGTACTTAAAATATATATAGGATAGTGAAGCATCCATAACTCTTCTCATTGTTGTGGATTTTGATGGGTAGTGGTCGTCACTTTTTACAGAAATATAAGGAGAAAATAAAGCGAGACACCTATAAATATCCATAAAATCAGAGAATCTGTGCCTTTAAGAAAGGAATACTAATAATTAAGAGAAAGTGTTCAGATTGCTTGTTGGAAAAAGAACAGGTTAAAGTTCTAAAACATACCTATCATTGTCTTTATCGTGTCCATAACTCTTAGAGGCCAGCCCCGACTTCTGAGCGCATTGGTGTAGGATAGCTCGCTCCTCCTTGCTGAAGTCACTGCTGAACACCAGGTCCAAGTCGATGGTGTCGGACGCGATGTACCGCCGCATCAGATCGTGCGCCGCCCGCCTTAACTGCCGCACATCGGTTGTATCGCTGCCTAAGCCCGCACGGTTCACCTAAAAATTTAAATAAATTAATAGTTACAATAATTCCCTTCAACTATCGCCTTTATAAAAAACTTATCATGTGTGCTATTTTTTTTTTGTATAATCTCGTTCGGTCGGCATGTTGGCCAAAGCCATTCAAGTGTACTATTTATTTCTTCAAATATTCATACATATTTAACAATATATTTAGCTCAAGATCACTCGGATCGCGAGCCCTGTATCAGATGAAGCTGTAAGAACCGTCAATAAGGTTACCAGCATCGACATCTCCGAAAATTAGTAGTTCAGTCTCTTTTGGTTGTGTTACAAGCTTGTATCTATAATACCTGGATGACCGGTATTTTTTTGGTAAATCGTGTTTTTTCGAAATTATATTTAGATACCAATATCCTAATAATAGTATTTCTAACAAAAGCAAGAACTTGAAAAAAATTGAAAAAATAATTGGACTGGAGACATCTGGACTCTAACCGGGGTTTGCATTGCCTGAAAACATGGATAAAACAACATTTTCTACACAACTTTACAAGTGTCAAAATACAGTACGCTTTTGTTTTCTTACTTGCTTATTTCTACTCCTTAATAAAAATTATTCAAGTTATAAAAAAAATATTCTTTTGTTTTTTTCTATCACATAAAACAGACAGAAGTTTCCAGTAGACCTGATAGATCTTCTTACGTACCATTTGCAAATTGGGTTTTATAGGTTCTTCAATACCTTGGGCGTCAGCTCCCAGACCACCACCCTTCCAACCCATCATCTTCATCATCCTATAAAAATAAATAAAGTTTTAATATTTTTCTTTAAAACAATAAAAAGCACAAGATTAATAAAAGCTTTCAGCATGCAGGATTTAAGTATGTTTAAAAGCTGTTTCAGTAACTGTTAAAGTATGTAGAAACAAAAGTTATGTCCTTTAAACTTTGGCTCCAGTTTTACAATTGTAGGAACAATGTAGCAAATTATAGTTAGCTATGATGTTCAGTTGCAATAAGTTTTAGTTTTTCAGATTATTGCATAAAAAAGCATTCCTTGTATTTGAGCTTTGTATCTCAACTGTGATGAATGAACGAACAAATGTGTATTTGTGTCATTAAAGAATATTACGTCTGTATAACAATATGTAACTAACTTAGTAGCGACGCTATTTGCGATAGGCGTGCCGAAGACAGCCTCACTTGCCTGCCGTCCCCCCACATCACTCAATGAGACCCGCTCCCCCTGAGCAATCCACTGTTCTTTCACCAGAACACTCACAACACCTTCTCGTATTCTCTAAAATGTTATTTTTTACATATGTTACATGTACATTCACACATTTGAGAAAGGAAATAATTATTAAAAACTCACATTGGAACTCTTTTATGAATAATGCATTATTCTGATGTTCCTTTGTCAATTTTCATTTATAAACAACATGTTGATGTGCATATAAATATATCAGAACAAAATCTAATAAGTTGAATTTTATATAAATCAAATTAGTGGAAACCCAAAATTGCCAACAAAACATCTTGTATAATGCATAGTTGAAAAAAATTTTGTATTACTTACATTCCACGCCATCATCTCTACAATACTCCTGGCCTCAGCCTTAGTTGGTCCAGTGGCTTGCGCCACAAGTTTACCATTCATGGTCAATGTGAAACAATTGTTTTCATACTTGCTTATCACAGGTACATGACAAACACTGCAGCTAGCTGTAAGAATTTACTACAATAAATAAAAACCAAAAGGTCCCTTCCCACCTTCCCAAGGAAAAAACCAATTATCTATCCCCTTCCTCTTTACTGCATAAGGGCTAGCTACAAAACATATCTTAAAGTCATCTGGATGTCCTTAGATAGTGGTGATCATTTGATGTTCATTGAACTATTTCATTAACTACTTTTTCCATATAAAAGTTAAAAGGCTCGTCTCTTCTCTAAGGAATGTAATAAAAATTAGTAATAGTTCGTTAGCTTAGTTGAGATACAAGAGAATACAATTATCATAATTTTTTTGAGAATTATTGAAAGCTGGTCCATGCAAAAAGTATGTGATAATGAAATGAATTTTAACTCTTAATTTTGTATTGTACTCTATTATAGGAGATATTGCTTGAACCCGACTCACATTTAGCATAGTATTTTAACATGAACAAAATGTCTCATTCAGGAGTTTATTGTTTTTATAAGAACTTTGTTGTTGTAATTAGTAAGTAAACTTGAAAAATTTCAAAACAAAATAAACATCTTACCTTGTATATTAGACAATTTACTTGTCCAAGGCCTTATTAACAATACCATTCTACCGAAATCAGTATGAAACATTCCTTCATTAAATCTTGTAATGTCTATGCACTGTATACTGGTCATTTCCTTAATATAGTCGTTAGCATCAACAATCTCTGAGCTTTTCTTATCATTCTGAAATTTTTTTTCATTATCATATTCCTTAACATCTTCATCCAAGTCCCTTTCTTCAGACTTACTATGTCCTTGTGGTATAAAATTTATTTTTGTAGGTTTTTTCGATGGATCGTCTTCTATTACGCCTCCTTTTCGTTTAACACCTTTAGCTCGATCTTCCGCAGCCGTAGACGCTGATACAAACGTTCTTTGTAACTTGTTTTGTTTTGATTTCCGGTAGTTGGCAGATACCTTATAAAACATGATTCAAGTTTTAACCAGTGACAATCATTTATTTATTAGAGAATATTAAAGAAACGTTATATCGAGACAGTTAATTGCCTTCAAAAGTATCGTAGCATGTATGGTCCTACTTACTTCTTTCGATAGTCTAGCAACTTCCAGCATTACTTCTGTTGGATATCTACATCCCATAAATTCTATATTGGAAAACACACGACTCAAGCAGACCAATCTTTCTTCGGGATAATCATGCTTCCAACGCTCCATGAAAGCTTTCCTTAGGATCCAATGATCTTCGCTTTCGTGGTCTTCTTTATATTTATCTACACTCCAGGATACATCAAACGACATGTTTTATTTGTTAGTCAACTTCAGTCAATTTTTAATAAATAAGACAAAAATATTGATGGCATATTTAATAATTATTAAAAATATTCAACAGTTTTTTAATCAATTACAATATCATTTCAGATTTCACTTGAGTTTTGAGTTATGTGTTGACTTAATTTCTTGACAAGTGAGTGACAAGGAGCAAAGAGTAAGAAGTAAGAAGCAAATTTGGGAAAGGTAGACAAGCTGGTGAAAAGGACGGTAAAACGTATAAGAAGAGGCAAAAGGCAAACGGCTCAACTGATTTGAATTTACCTACGCTTTTTTTAATTAACTTTTAACATCATCAGAAGACATTCTTTTTATATAATTAGTTTACGCTCGTGAACCTCTGTTTGATTTTCAAAGGAGTTAAATTAATTTTTTCGTGGTCTTCAGCAGTTTTAACCACGGACAAAACATTCCAACAAGCGCGATTTCCACTGATGTAAAAACTTGTCGCAATCCAATCTCTCAATGTATCGATCTACGTTTGATTTCAAAAGTTGCCACAAATTTTGACATCGAACAAGTCTCACAAAACAGTATCGATACAATTTATTGCGACTTGTACCGTAACATAAATCTTATGTGTGTTGACACGCAGTGCTAATCACAGGGTGTTGTGTTGAGAGACATTATCAGGATTCATGGTTAAAGTCTATTCTTCACAATTACAAACTGCAACCCAACCTCTTTAAGCTTTTGCTTTAAAATTGTAAATTGTAGGACTAACATTAAAATGATGTATTAAAGAATTGTAGCAATTGAAATAAGCTAAATAAAAGTCCGGGGTGACATATATCTATCTTCTATTGTTTTCCCACAATAACCATTTTTTTCTTAAGAAACATTAATTAAAACGCATACGCCACAAACTACGCTATTATTCGTGTTGGGTATAGATACTTATCAATTTAAATGTGCTAATTATCAAGAGAATTTAATGTAGATTATAATTGCCTTTTGAATTATATCATTCTGACTAATAGTTTATAAGATATCAAAAAGTTTAAAAATACGCGTAACTGAAAAATGCAATAACGTATAATAAAGAAAAGGAAAATTTTGCTTTTAAAGTTTCACTTCTAGTACATTTTGGACCCAGCACACGCAGAACACACTTAGATTTTTCAATGGAATGGCATTTGTAAGGCCATTAGTGACGTAACATTCTACCGGAGGGGGATCATCGTGTGTGTTTATTATTATTATTTATCATACATTTACGCTTAAGTGACAAACACCAGCTGTAATATTTTTTCTTATTATTTTAATTACGCTATAATTTTTACACCATTTGAAATGTGTGAATATTGCTGTCACTGCTTTGGAACACTTTTGACCGGTATTTTGTTGGTATGAGTATAACATTCATAGACTACAATATCATTGTTAATAGTGTTATAATTAAAATTATTCCTTTTTAATGTATATCATCTTTGATATATCTCGTAACAACCTACATAAATCACATCGAATTCCTGGCAAACGATTGGACTTGCGATATATGTATTTTTTTAAAGTAAGTTAAGAAAAGGGTGTAGCCCTTTTCTTAACGTAGTTTCATGGCCAAATTTTCTTTGGATGAGGACTGAAAAGCATATAATAATGTTTGTGCAGTCGTAATTTCAATTTATTTTGTTTGTAATTTATTTTCTGTATTTATACTATTGTTATGTAATAATGTAAATAATATAAGCCTGTCGATATTTTTTTGCACAAGTGTAAACTGAATTGATAGGCATTTGAAATTAGTCGATAACTAACTAGTATTTTTAGGAGTGAGGCGTATTTATCGTAACAGATACAAATCACAGGTATTCGTAAATACCAGATAACAGTTGTTCCTGTGATATCATATATCTGTTAAAAAATATCATTCATAATTCACAATACTCAATCACAGTCTGGACTACACATTTCACAGAGTAGTAGTAGTAGTACACAAGAACTGTTGCTCCTGTTATGTTATTCTGCGTATGTATTAATCTCGTACTATTAATCTGTCTCGCTCACACCCGCTTGATTGAACGATGCTAAAACGAGAAGCACCTAGTATTACTAGTACTATTAATCTTTCTCGCTCACACCCTATTGATTGAATGTTGCTAAAACGAGAAGCACCTAGTAATGGTATATAGTACTAATTCAAATTGTAGTCTTACAAGAAGATATCATACTTAAAAAGTGACAACTATTTTTAGTCGTATTATGGTATTAATTGTTCCTTTTTTTTAGATTTTATCGCCTGGTAACAAGACTTTTAAGCCAAGTCTTATTTTCGGGTCATGTCCTTTTAGTTGTTCCTATTACTAACTTTCAGTTCGGAAACACTCCAAGATAAATATTAACATTACCTCATATATTATTTTACAATGTTTGAAGTTAAATATCTATTACATGCATATAATTATAATATTCATAAAACTAAAAAATATATATAAATTCTAAGTAATGGTAAAATAGTTTTTTGTTCGTAGTAAAATGAAATATACTTGTAAATTCAATGAACTGACAGTCCAAAGCCAGACAATAATGTACTCGTACTCATATTTGTGCTGTACATGTTTATGTTCTGACAGAACCGTGCTGTTATTCAATAACAGATATTGATATCTGTTATTATTGCGTAACAGTAACAGGATTAACGGATATCTTGTTTGACCAGTTATAACCCAAGACTAGTAGTATTTTTTAATATACAGGAAATGGAATAAGTCAGAAATGCAGGTCTACAGTGTTTAGCGTATGTTCCGATCGAGAAGTTGCAATCATTGAAATATGTATTATGTCAATTTAAATATGTCCGCATTGTAATAAAGTCGCTTTAAAAAGTTTGCGGTACCATGTCTTTTATCACTTTTTATTGGCCACATTTAAGCTCATTGTTAAATAAAAATCCCAATTTTAAATGATACATTATTAAGCCCTTAATGTAATTTTGTTTCAAACTTATTTGGTACTCAAATTTGAATTAAAAAGTTTATAGAAGCCTCGATAATTACCCAACATTTTACCAATATCGATAGCCAAGCTTTCTTCACTATTAAGCCCGTTAATCTGGTACTGTACCCCTTTTTTCCTCGTATGTTGAAAAGTAAAAAATTAGACGTTTAATATTTGCACGTTCTTTAATAATTTCTGCGAAATTGAATAATTTTTATATTCGAAATTAACGCTTTTGTACCATTTTAAACCCTTTTAGTAGTGTAGTAGATTTTACAATGTTTTTGGCTTTTGGCATTGGTCTTCGTTGTCTTTGGTTTGTCTTTTGTTTTCCTTAATGTTTTGTTTTGTGATTTGTGTTTGTTTGTAGCAGTTTGTAGCATTGTAGGTTTGTACCTCTCCATAGATTATGATATTATAAACTATACCTACCGTACCGGCACCGCTAGTCTAGAATAGTCCCTTGTTAAATAAAATTTCTCATTTTACATTTGAAGCAACCAGTTTATTGACTAACGATCAGAATCAAAATTTTACCTCGTTTTTAATATTTAAAGTCTTATTATATATCTTAGCTATCTTAAACACAAAAAGTTGTCATACTACACATGGTGGTTTTTATTCCTTGCTTAAGTTTAACTTAAATTGCGAAAATTTTAAACACGATTATCATTAATTTTAACGGAAATATTACGATTTTAAGACCAGTTTAGTTTAGTTTGGATATACCTTACCAAGCCTTTAAATAAGTCCAGGTATATATTAAATTAGGAGGTTTGTATATGATTCGAAGTATTGAATAGCTGAAAACTACTTTACTAGAGATATTTTAATTATGATGGTTGTTCAATTTATACATGTCACAGCAAATCCTATTAATATTGTTTACTACAATCAAGGTTCCTGATTTTGCATTTTTGTTTAAAATTACGGATATTGTGTTATGCTCATGCATCAAACTTAACCGCATGTCAATTGTATTGAATATATATAAATAATCGTAATAATCAGACAAAATTCACTGATTATCATCATTTCATCTTTAATATTAGAAGGAAGAGGAGAGGGAATTAGATTGAAGCATATAACAGCTAGTATGCAAAGCTTTTACTTTTTTTGTAGTGGCGAGAAATCTTCCAAAGATATCCTGTTCTATGGGAGATTCTACTCACTAAAACCCACTCAGTGGCCACCTACAGTTGCAAGATCTTCAATTGAATGCACCAGTGCCCCTCTGCACTATGACTTAGTGCAACCCGGGGAAAGCAAGGACTATACTTGAACCTTAGTATGTCCTGGAACAGATAGTTTGATAGCCTCCTAGAATGCAAGGGTGAAGTAGAGTTAATTATGCTCCTACATTTTGTTTGATAAGTGGTCCAGCACATACTTCCACTACCCATACATTCTTCCTGTTCTTTCACTTATGTTCCCTGAAACATACATCCATATATAATATTAGATAGTTTATTAAATAATTATTTTTAATGTACCTATGCACTATTTCATTACAGAGGTTCAGCAATGTAAAATTGTCTCATTGTCATCAATTGTTGTAGAAAATATTACTAGAAGAGTGTAATAAAGCATAGAACTATATATACCATATAAATGAGGAGTCATAATTGAAGTAATGCTGTGGCAAAGAACTCACTTATAATAGTGAATTAACACTCATAATTTTGGTGTTCTTGAATTCATTGATGAATTTACAATGGTTTGCCAATTTATAATTGCTCAAGCATTGCATTTAATTAGATGAACCAGTAAATGAAGACACATACATATATATTGGTATTACAAGACTGGCGTAAATCTGTAAAGGATTATTTGAATTTGTGATTACATTAGTTTATAGCTTAATGTTAAAAATATAAACAAAGACAGATAAGTCTGAAAATTAGGAATAAATAATCTTTAAAAACAGTTTAACATAACAAGATAAAATGTTATAAGATAGTGAAAGAATAAATCACTGTTTTTAAATAATAATTTGAGTAACACAGGGATCATTGTCTCAAATTATTTAAAAAATGAAAACTCAAACAAACCAGCAAATGGAATTACAAGTACATTATTAAATAATGCATCAACCAAATTAATTAATGAAGAAAATCAGACATGCAACTTGCTTTTGAATTATTTAAAAAAAAACTTAAATAAAACAGAGCAAAAGCCCACAAATGAAATGGAAGTTGAAGATATTGAGAATATGGGTTCAAGCTTAGCAACAACACATGAAAAAAAAAAGTAAGTTTTACAATTTGTAAACAAATATTAGATGCTTAATATCTAATACTTTAACTTAAAATGTGGTATGTAATAACTTAAAGGTATGTAATGGTGATAAATCAAAAAACGAAACATTTTTGAAACCTTAAGTGAAAACATAGTATACAATACATATAGTTTTATGTATGTATGAATACAATAATTGCTTAATGGGGTGGGTAAGAATGCAAAGTTGTATGATATTATACCCCACACTTGTAGATCTTGGGTTAGAGTACTTTAACTTTCTTCAGGTTGTCTATGAGATGTTTATTAAAATTATGAAATTGTATATGCTTACACCTCTCTCGCTTCTTCTACATTCATACATCTACTCAAACATGCTCGTCGGTTATGGGTGCTCCTTATATCAGCCTTTTTTAGTAAGCCACTAATCTGATCGATATAAGTTCTTTCAGTTTATATATAAGTGCCAGGATCGCGCGGGTTACGGGCGTGAGCGCATATTTATTTATTTATTTATATGGTTACCTAACATTTGTATTATTTACTAGCTGTTCTGCGACTTCGTCCACTTGAGAATCAATAACAATGTTCTTATTTCGGAATCGACTTATGTTTTTTTAATTACATTGTAAAGTCTTAAATTCAATGGATAGATAGTTTTTTTTTTTATCCTTACACAGGGTTTTCTTACCCAGCCTGGTATTTTGAAAATCTCGCCGCCTACCGATCGGGTTACCTAGTATGGATATGTTCCCTTATAAATACGTTTTACCTGGCATTTTTGCAGTTTATTTTAAAAATTTTGTACACAACTGGTAAAAGATACGATTGGTAGCAACTGAGACCATCATTTCCTAGACCAGGGGTCGGTGAACTTTTGGCAAGCAGGAGCCACAAGTTGGCAAAATATAGTAAAGGCGGGACTCACTTTTTATAACAACCCCAGTCCATCATAACCTTTAAAAAATGGAATTTACTTAAGTTGCTTATTAATCAATGCGTATATTTAGAATGTATAATATTTATGACTGTTAACTTATTTACAAAATACAATAAAACATTGCTTCATAATTATTACTTGTATGTGTGTGTGTGTGAGTGAATGAATTCATATATTAATTTGCCTAACATGTGAGTTAATTCACTAAAATTAGACATTAGTTGGCTTGTATAATAATAATATATAGTTGTTTTCAACAACTAAGTTTGGTCTAATGAATATTTTGCTTCTAGAAATGAAGAAGACTATGTTACAGAATTGTCAAACGACATCAAATTGATATGGTTACAAAGCGCTCTTAGCTTTATTAAATGTGACTATCAAATTGATTTCAAATTTCCTACAGTATGTTTAGCAGAAACTGCCTTTATAGAAACTATATTAAATCAGAACTATGAGCCAGATTTGGATAGTCGTTTTAGTGCTATCTATTTGTCACTGAGGGAAGCATTGACAATATATAAAACTAAATATATATTCGTATTAAATACGGTATCTAAAAATGAATCAACAATGTAAGTTAAAAGATGGATTTTATTTGTTAAGCTTCAAGTACAGGATGTAATGTGTTATTACATGTTATGTTTCAGAAAATTGATGCTCGAAAAAATTCCCAAGAATAACAAACTCAAATTTGCTAAGTAAGTATTAGTTTTATTTTAAGCCCAAACATATTAAGATTATTATACTTATTTACTTAAATTATGTTATAACTTATGCACAGATTACAAGCGAAAAAAGAGCCAGGAAATCTAAGTGAAAAACAATTAAAGAAACATATCAAGGTAGTAAATCATAAAAGAGAAATTATGAATGCGGTACCAATGCACTTCATAATTGATTGTTATAAGCAAATTCTGGACTTCTTAGAAGATGACTTACGTATTACTCTTAAATTTGAAACAATGCCAAGAAATGAATATGAATTCTTGATGAACGTAAAACAAATTGTTAAGAACAGAGAGGCATTAGAAGATGAACTTCCGACAGAACTTAATACACTACTAGAGCGTATCGGTACCCACAAAGACTATTCATTCACGTTTATTCCCAAGAAATGCGGACAGGGAAAGTGAGTATACCTTACTTGTTTCTACTGTTTTACCTTTACCCAACTGACTCAGAAAGGTAATGTTTTTCGCTCGTATTTGTCTCCAATCCATCGTGATTCAAGCCTAAATGGTTTGATCGATTTGAAGAGAGATGTGTCAATAGATTCATATTCTTTCCCGGAATGTTATAGGTAATATGATGAATGATTATCATTCAGTCAGATTTTTTAGTTTTTCAACTGGAACAATTGGTTAATAAGGGAAAAGAGGAGTTTTGTCCTACAGCATGTAAACATAGACATACAATTATCACTAGTTATTGTCGGTATTCTGTGAGCTTCTATCCACTAAATATCGGAATGAGCTATTCATTTAGCAGCTGCTGCTGCTAGATTTATAACTGGGTCAAATTTCAAGTGGGTAACTTCGCCTGAGCAAGCCACAGCCATCCGGATGGTTGTGGCGGCTCTCAGGTGGCTCTTTTAACAAAAAAATGTTTAACATAGCTATAACCGACAGTTCTCTATGCAGAGCGTTTATGGAGGTTGAGGAAACGGCGTCCCCCCACGTCATGTTGTAGTGTTTCGTGTCGGTATCATCGAGCACTTTTTTTTTAAATATGTTCTTATATTTTTCAGATACGTCGTCATAATGAAGGTACCGAAGGGAGGAGTCAGAGGAACTTACCAGCCTAAGGAAACAAGGTAAGCAGTGTTTACACTATAAGCTAAGAGTCTACTGCCAGACAACTCTTGTGGGATGATGTGTGATGAATGGGGCTACTTTGATCAGTCTTGGACCCTCAGTACACAACGTCTCATGAGGTGAACGATCTTGTGTAATTCTTGCAGTACCTTTAAACTATGTGAAAACACACATACTAACTGGCAATAAAAAATAAAATCTTGAATATGATTCATATTAGAAATTTTAGCTTTTCCCAATAGTACTGTGTGTTAACGCAAGGCAAGATTTCAATTCAGAATTTGACGTCGATAGATCGAACTAACAAGAAATAATACCTTTAATTGTAAACGGTAAGTTCATTTCATAACTTTTAGACAGGTTACAACATTGATGTTGAAATTATAAAAGCTTTCTATGATGACATATAGCCAAACAAAAACGCCGTTTGTCAATATATATGTACCACTATTTTGGCTTAACCAATAAAACAAACAACAATATATATTGATGCTAATACTGAAGAACTATTTATGCTATAGTAAATATCTTCTCACTTTCAGCAGTAACACTCCTGACTCGGATTATAATTGCCCGGAACAAAAGCAGAATGGAAGGGAGGCAGAGACAAACAGTAACGTATTATTTAAGAAAATCGCTAATCCCATTCGAAATGCAAGTGAAAGGTAAAGTCTGTGTATGTCGATTTTACGTGCATGATTATCATTATTTATAAAAAGAGATTATTCGTTTGGTCTGAAAAACACAAAGACTACTGAAATATTAGCTTCTACCCCAGCAAAGTTAAGTTACTGAATAACCACTAACCCGTCGCCGTCCCAACTTTGCTCTAGCTCTAATCATTAGTATTTTTCTGAGAAAATCTTTGATATGACTGTGTCATAGATTACATTCATCATAGAATAATCGTTCACAGATGACTATAGACTATTTATTATATATAATACATAAATAAATTCATTTTCAGCAATAATGCTCTCAGCTCGGGTTATTATTGTCAGGAACAAAAAAAAAATGAAAAGGAGACAAACAAAAATAACATATTAAATAAAATCGTCAGGCCAATCCGAAGTGGCACTGAGAGGTAAAGTCAGCACATTATGAATGAATATTTATTTTATTATGATCCATGATATGTCCAAGAAAAGCCTATGCATGTAATGTAATAATATACATATATTTTCATTTTCACCATTAACCCTTCGACCTCAGATTATAATTTTCCGAAACTAAAACATAATGAAAAGAATCAACAGGTAACAATAACATCATCAATCAAGAAAATCATCAAGTCTATTCGAAAATAAATTATGTCTGACTCAGTGGTGGGGGCTGTGGTACAATCATGCACTCTGTGGTGGGGCCTACTAGTGCTCATTAGCATTGAGATTAAATTTATCTGTTGCTTGTTGCTGTTAGAAATAATTTGGTGTATTAAAATAATTCAGTGGATAACTATCACAATCACACATTATACTAACGTTAATTTATCTCTCCACCCCCTCAATCACAAAGATAGGCAACGCAGCATAGTGTAAGATACGGCATAAGAAATTTATAGCCTTGGCTTTTATTTGATCAGCTTGATATATGAATTTGATCATGTACATTGATAAATTACAAGTGGGTTGCCGGTCTTGTCTAAGGGTGACTTAAATCACAAAGAGATGTCTTGCACCCAGGTAGTATGCAAGATTTGTCTTTGAAGATATATATAACAGACAGTTTTTGTGTGATTAATAGAAAAATTACTATTACTAATGTATAATATATGTGACGAATTATTAATGTAATAACTTATTATTACTACTCAAGTGACTGGTCCATGGGGCAGAGAGCCAATTCATTGCCGTCATGCTATGTGGATGTGAAGCCGAGGTATGCTTTTAATGTTACAGTTAATTTATTCCATAATGGTATTTAGCTTTTATTTATTGCTTAGAACTTGATTTGGTCCAAATTGCATATTGGTCTTACCTTTACGCTTCATACTGTATGTAGGTCAAGGGCAGCTTAAATACATAATATTTATTATAAACAGATTTGTTGGTTTGTAAAGGATAAATAAATTAATCCTTTACAAACCACATTTGCAACAAAGCGATTTTTGGCTTCATAATAAATAAATATTATTTATTATCAAGCCAAAAAGCGCTCGAGTACTCACGCACTCAAGTAATTAAAACAGATGTGTAGACAAAGACTAGGATTTCCATTTGACACGGTCTTGGCACATCACTCGCTTCTTCTACGTTCATGTATCTACGGATTCATGCTCGTTAGTTATGTGTACCTGACACTTGATACCGCCTTTCGTTAGTATGTCATCTGGTCGGTATAAGTTCGCCTAAGACTACCCTTGCCCACACCGCCACCAACTTCCACAACATAATTCATCCTTTCAACATGCCCGAAAGAAAAAAAAAACACTCTGAAATTCCGATTTTAATTATTCTTCCATACTGAGAAATATCCATTATCTTGTAATAACAGTTCCTATATTTTATTAACATTCAATATTGGAGTTGATCCAATGCTATGTGCAACACGTGTTCGCCCGGTACAGTTCTTAAGCCCGGCCCATCACGGTACAGTTTTCGCTATACCATTTTGGAGCGATAAGAATACTCCCACGCTATATTTGCGTTCACTGGTACAAACAGCCAACAGATATGAATGTCCTTTAGTTATTCAATTGTCCAGAATCTAAATGTAAATATTTCCTTTATAAAAAAAATAACAAAACATGCTTAAAATATAACTTTGTCTTATAACCTAGCATAGTAGTCAATAGATAGTTTATACAAAATGAAAACAGGCGTAAAGTATGCTTCTGCATTTGGTCTGACGGGTAAGATTTGTGTTTAAATTTTTTTTAAATGTATTCATGTAACAAAAATCATAATACATTTGTAATTTAAAGCTCACCATCCGTATTGAAGAAGTCCCAGTGCAACTCGTTGGAGAATCTCAATATTTCACACTGGCGCCAACCAACCTCCGCTGAATCCCTTCCCATCGATAATGAACTAAAGTAAGTATTTTTATTAGCGAATATACATAATTCGCGGAAATAGTCGTATCGTCCAAACTGTAGGTCGATTCTATGTGGTCGAATTTATTAAAGTAAACCTCAATTTCTAAAGCAAAAAGTTCGTATTAGTGAAAAGGAATTATGATGGAGGGGTTTGACAACACACTATTTAAAAATATGTCTGTTTTAGGAACCTAATTTTACCAACAGCGACATCTATTGGAATATCTACGTAACAAGATATTCCAATATATGTACGACAATATTGATACTTTGTTATTTCTTTGTGTATTTTTTCACTCAGCAGTAAATTTTTATATGTAATTTTTTTTTATGTTTGGATAATTCGCCTTATGCATGTCCACTGTTCAGGGCGACAGGGGGGTTTGTGGCTTACCCCACAAGGGGCCTACCCACTAAAAACCAAACGTTCCCTCATAGCCATGGTGTGGGCGCCACGGGAGCATGACTAGCACGTGACACCGCGACGTCCACTGGCCGCCACGGGATGGGCCCCGCGCTACGCCCTTAAAAGGGCGCCGCGCACCAAGATGTTCTGGGGCGCACTTCGGAGGCCACACCGTGCAATGCAGGTTCGGGATTCCTCGCCCTCCCCCGCTGGCGCCACCTTGAGTTTTTATAGAGGTTCACTCCCCACGGTCCCAACGTTGCCGCCGGGATTACGTGAAATGCGGCTGCAAGGGGTGGGCTAATCCCTCCCCTCGCAGCCCCACCGCCGCCGCATCTGCGGTGCGACCGCTGAGTCGCGGAGGGCAGGGCGAGTGGCCCACCGCAATACCAGCACTTCTCTCCCTCCGCGACTCACCCTCACTGTAATTATTAGGTTAAAGACAAGCAAGTTTTTTGTGCAATTTAAAATGATGTGTTTCAGACTTGTAAATCAACCTAAAGCTATACAGTTTCAACGCGGCGGGGATTTTGATGCGTTAGACGAAGATTTTACCGGTCAGAAGGAGCGGAAAGATCTCGAGAGACGGAGTTGGAATCGATATAGGAACGTGAATCAAATGAAGAGTAAAATTTATGAGGCATTGTCAGTTCCTCTTAAGAGCGCCAAAGGAATGAGGTAAGACGTTATTATATGTTATGTTGTGTTATTATATCACTTTCCTCATTTTATCTGAACAAGAACCTCACAGAAAACAGGCGTGAAGTAGAAGTACTCTGCGTTTCTTCTGATGAGTGAGGTGCCGGAGGCCTAATTTCAGTCCTCTTCTCCTTCCCACTCTTTCTTCATAAGGATAGGATGGGAACGGGAAGAGGATTGGACGGGGAGGGGATTAATGGGAAATGAAAATATCCTTTTCCTGTCTATGCCCCCCTCTGTCCTTTATAAGTAGGCAACGCATTTGCAACACATTTGCTTGTTGCGGATGTCTATGGGTAGCGCTCACTTAACACCAGGTGATCCGCTAGCTCCTTTGCCACCTAATCCCATAAAAAAAACTTATACTATAAAGCAGAGCAGAGCAATTATTAGTAGTAAGTATTACATAACATGTGGTCACGACATACATATTTCGACTATCTCCGAAATGCGTCTAACGATTTGGATCGCATTTTTTATTTATGTACTGTATTTACATATATAGTCGATTTGTCCAAAATATTCTAGAATGAAGTGGGTACATTTTCTTAAGTTAGACTAAGATGAGAGCGTCAAGGGAGCAATGTTTATGGCGAACCAATGAGGAGGTCTATTTCTAGCTGACGTCAGGAATGTTCCTACGACCATACGTTTAACGAAAACCCTGGACCCTGTTTTAAAAAAATTGTCACGCCAGAGAGTGGGGTCACTAATGCGACATAAAATAATCACTATTTTACAGAATGATGCAACTAATGGGTTGGAAAGGTGGAGCTCTTGGCACAAGAGGCGAGGGCATCACCGAACCCATCATGCCTGCGATCGGCATCGTAAGTTTAATTTAGCTTTAAAAAATATTTGCCTCTACATTTTATTTCCAAATTCAAGTCCAAATTATAGAGACAAAGTCCATAAATTTCAGCAAACCAAATTTTGTAAATATTATACCTAAATGTAAATAATAAATGATATACCAACAAACCGCGATATCAAAACCGCCCGTGACTTGAAATCGGTAATCTCCATCTACCCTAATGTCCATGCATAAGTGGTTCTTTATTTATTTCTAGACATTAGGCGCAGGCTTAGGACATGGCAGTAATAATTTTAAAGCGAATGTAAAGACCACAATCCCCGCGACAAAGCCCCTCGCGATCTCCATCAGCCAAACTGACAAGACCGAAAAAAAAACGAAGAAATCTGTGAGTATTTTCTCTCCTCCAAGTTTACAGATAAAAACTAACTTTTTTGCCAGACGAATAGGAAGGTAATGTACCAGGTATGCATGTCCGTTCCATTAAGACATGACCGACATCGTACAAGTCGGTCGGCTGTAACTATTCCAGTTTACTATAATACTATTTAGGGTACCTTCGTAATGTTAAGCATTTAATACAGGTGTTTAATGCCGTGTTATCGAGAGATTAATCATTTGCACACAAAAGAATATTTACGGGCAGCGATAGGTATTTAGCATATAGGCAACCAACTGTTTTTTTTGGCGTTATTACGCACGCAATATGTCTTGTCTCTGTACTTTGTTGTCTAAATGTCTTATTTTCTTCTATTGGTCTAAGATATATATTAGTAGACATACAGGGTGTCCGGTCTGTCCAACGAAAGACCACAGATACCTTTGCCGAAAATATGAAGATTTAACCCAACTTAACTATATCCACAGTTGCTGTATATTTAAAACTCTTCAAGAATTTATTCTAATGTACTGTATGTTATATCTATTGTCTTCTATATACATACAAAAATGAGTTTTTACGCAGTCGAGCACTAAGAAAGGATTTTTTTAAATCATCTCCTGGAGGTCTAAAGTGGGGGATGAAAGTTTGTAGGGAGATTTTTTTAATCCAATGTAAGTTGACTTAAGATCTATAGGTTCAATCATATTAAATAGGGTTCAGCTTAGCGCTTGCTCGTTTGACAACTTTTTCCATAAAAAATAAAAAAAAACACGTTTGATTTACTGATTATGTCAGTGCGGCGAGAGTTACACATTGCAACCTTAACATTTGGCATCTTAAAAAGTAAAAAACCTGAGTACTTATTTAGTAAACTTAAATCTCGTTCATATAATAAGACCTATAATAGCAGAAATCAAGCTAATATGCCCATAAATAAACACAAACCAACAAACCTAGGGCTTTTAGGGGCAGCTTCCGCTATGCCGCAACTAAATGCTGGAACAACATACCACCCCCAATTAAATCGGTTCTATCCTGATACGTTTTTAAAAATAAACTCAAAGACTATATTGTTAGAAAGCATAGGACCGTAGTGGAAGCTGTGTATATAAAAAAAATAACTAGATTTCATGAATATTATCAGAATTTATTATGTATGTATTTAGGTGTTTATATTTCATATGAGATATAGATGTATGTATATGTAATATGAGATATAGATGTATAATATTTATTTTCTTTTAATATTTATGCATATCTATTTATATATAACGTTATTATTTTTATATTAAATTGTGGGCGAGGCCAGCCAGCCAGAAAACAGCGCTTCTTGTGAAGCTATAGGCTCAGCTCAGGCTTAGGGACCGACGCTATAGGCTCAAAGATATCTTGTTTTATTTACTTAATGTAGCTAATATATGTAATTTAATATAGTGGAGTGTAGTGGCAATAATAAAGTATTTTCTTTATTCCTTTTACTAAGACTTGATTTTTCTAAATACATTATCTGAAAGTCTAAATTAGGGGATGAAATTTCGTATGGAGAAGAGAAATAAAAGTAAAAAAGGTGTAAAGTCGGGGCGGGTTGATAGTTATAATATAAATATGTATGTATGTCTTTTTGTTACAGTCGAAGAAGGCTTCAAAGCGGAAGTATAAGGTAATCGAAGGGGAACAAACTCGTTTAAAGATCTTGAGTAACATCATTGAGTTCATTATGTCCAGTCAAACTAAACTCGTGTTAACTTTTGATGAAAAACTTGGGGAAGAAGATAAAAGATTTGTGATCTGTAGCACTGATCGATTTAATAGGAGAAAATATGTTCGGAATCTGAAATCACAAAATGGTGCGGATGCGCTAAGGAGGGTGCAAGAGGTTATGTTGGCCAAGCCTGACATGTTCCTAGCAGCCAAAGTTTCAGAAAATGAAAAGTAAGACATTTTATACATATAAATTTACCTTTATTATTCGACCCAAGTCACATTTTGGCCCGAAAATAATAAAACGCGGTTGTATTCCTTAATTCAGACTACCTCAATTGACGCGTATTTCACACTACACATTTTAGTATATCCTAACTACATTCATTAAGATTGTAATGTTATATAATTAAAGATTATTCAAATATTTTACAGAGAAATTGTGATGACAAAAACATTTAAGGGTGAAAATAACAATGTAATTGGAGAGGATTTTTCTATGGATAATGATTCTATTCAAATAAATATATCAGTATTTAGGTACATAAAGACGATGAAGCCCAAAGAATCGTATGGAGTTTACAGCAAACCATTATACCAGATGTTGGGCTTTAAACTCTCCATGATGGAGCAGATACTGAATTTCTTGGACAAGAAAGAAACGACTTTAATGTTATACACTGATATAAGTTTACATGAGAAACACACAGATTTCCTGCAGAATTTAATTGATGTCATGAACATGGGTAGTAAGCCCAGATATGCAACAGTAGAGGAAGAATTGCTTGTAGAAAAGATATACAATAAATTAGGGGATTATTGTTTGTGTTTAGATTGTTTCAGACCTCTTAAGTAAGTAAATAACTTTTGCATTAATTCTTTACACCTTCATCTTATTTTTTAAAAATTTTATCTTATCTTCATAGAGCATATTGGATGAGTATATACTACACTACACATTACTATTAGAGTGGCTTTTAACATTTTAAATTACCGAAATACCCTTTGAAGCAAAATTTATGTCATCGTTTTCAAGTCTGCGTCAAGCAGGTTCCCAGTGGACAAAGGTATTTGAGGTTAACTAAACCTCACGTCATTGGCAACAAACATTATAAAAACTGGTCGTGAATGACCCTCCTACCATAGAATTTTTAAGTGACTAGGCAGTTTTTGATTCTTTCTATGTTATTTCCCTTACTCTCCGTTTACTCTCCGTATTACAATATTCATGTTGATTTTTTTTTCAGGATAATAAAACTTCAGAAAAGAAATATTAAGAAAAAAGATTCAGTAGCTTGTGTACAGAAAAATAATGAGCTAACAACTAACGATATAAATGAAATTAAAGTTCAAGATATTGTGAAGGAAAAACAAAACAATGATATTTCGAATCAAATGATTAGTTCACTAGAGTGCGGAATTAAAGAGCTTTTTGAAAAACACAGCACGATTATTATTAATAAACTGTCGCAAGTATTAACAGAAAGTACTGTTAAAACGGATCCCGAAGACCACAATACGCAAATGCATAAGGAAACACTAATAGCGGACGATTTATTAGAAATAGATACAAATTTAAAAGATGAACAGAATATGCAAATTAATAATCAAGTAACTACAAAAAGGTTTCAAACACAACTTGAAATTCAACAAGATCCAAGAGAAGGACATAGTACTCAAACATACAGAGACACATCTACAATCAACGGTTCATCAGATATTGAAATAAATGCAGTTACAAAAGACGAAAAGAATACGCAACTTAATAAGGAAATTCCAATTACAAAGAATTCAGCAGAATATCAAATTCAAGAAGTTATAAAAGATAACTTGGAAAGAAACCGTGTTGTAACAAAATCTGCAACTGGAGAAAAACAAATTCAAAATATTCTGCAAGATATTAACCAAGAAGAATGTCTAAAAGAACTCGCAGAGAAAAAAATTGAAAACAATCATGCATTAGAAGAAAATGTTTTAAATGAAAAAGTGATAACAGGAGCAATACTTAAACCGAAATTGGACGAAAGTAGTTCTAGCGAATCTTCTGTTGAATCTGAGGACTTGTTGAGATGTATTATAGACTTAGAGCAGGCTATTTTAAATGAAGAAGGACCACTGAAGGAGGACCATTCTAATTATAAAAGATTTCGTTCAAATTCCAATAACTCTGAACAACAAAATGTGAAAAAAATCAAGTTTAGTGCTATAAAAAGTTATAAGCGTATTCATGTAAGACCTAATAACCCAATGGAAAAAATGACTACGAATTTAGCAGGAACTGCACAAGATCTGATATCGAAGGCGATAGATGACGCTGACATTTTACCTTTGCTGGAATGTCATGGTATTGTTGATGATAAACTAAGGTATACTTGCCATGATGAAAGTACTTATTCCTGGCTCAAAACAGTAATATGTGATCAATTTGCAGTCGTAGATAATGAAGTTAATTTGGAGGGTAGACACAAAATGCAAATTGAATTAAAAACCTATAACTACAATAACACATCAAAAATATTAAGTAGAATAAAACTATACAATTCACATTTAGATGTTGATAGTTGGACGGTACACAAGGTAGTTGTTTCTATCGATTGTACGGTGTTCGAGGTTGAAGTAGACGAGAGTGACTATAATTTCATAAGTCAATGCAATTTTTCGTTATTTGCTGGAATCGATAAGGCAAAATTCAGTGTTATATGAGATTGAATACATTTGAAAAGCGTTATTCCTTGAAATTACGTTCAATAGGAAACGCTACACCAAAAATGGTTTCCAGGTCGAATCACATATAAACTACGCAAACGCTCTACAGACTAGAGCGTACGTTTGGTAGAAAATTCAAAGGTAAGAAAAAAAAGCGGTTTAAATGTTATTATATATAGGGCTAGTTTGTGTTTATATTTTTCTTTTTAGTTGAAATTCTATAATCGTTACCACAAATAAGAACTTATAAATTAAGTATTAAATATTGTACGGAAATGGTTTCGAAGAAAACATGAGCCTTTAAAAGCTTAAATATTACAGTATTACTGTTCGTTGATTTATGTTTTGGGCTGCAGCTGTTGAGATAGATATTTTGTAAAGTGAATAAACAGTAGCACAGTCACTCTCATAAACATATTTTTCACAAAAACTCAGATCGTTCAATTGAGCACAAAACCTTAATTATTTTATTTCCCTCAATATTTTTTTCTATATCCTTAACATATACCCTTTCCTTACTCGACATACTGTCCAAGTATACGAAACCATCCAACTGCTCAATTTTTCACTCTATGTATAAAATAGCTTACTTTCTTCTTTTTTGTCAATAACCTTCGTAGCTATTAAAAGGTCGCACAGATTTAGTGATATATCTAGTTATGATCGGATACATGAACGGTTGAGAAGTGCTTCCATTAGCCTTCCCTTTTTTCTTGCGTATATCATGAAGTATGTCAAACATACGCGTAATTGCCACATTCTGAGAACCGAACTCATTTTAAACTCGACTGCATCCGTCAATGATTTTGTACTGAAATGTACTTACGTCTACTATTATCCGACTGCGGCTGTAAACGAGCGACCGACCGACAAACGTTATCTTAACGTATTACAAAATACATACGATTTTTTTTTCAACTAGAATGACTGAGGTTCCTGGGTAGATCTAACTTAACATTTTTTTTATGATTATTCAAGTTTTTTCGTTAATTTATAATTTTTTTAGATAAGTTTGTTATAAAAATAATGAGAAGAATTAAAATTATGATCATTTCATTATTGTACGATACACAAGGCTGGCTGGTCTGAAGACCCAGTGATACATTTACAAGGGATAATAGATATAAGCTATTTATACTAAGTATATAAATTCAATTTAACTTTTCTTAATGTTCCCATTAGTAATGGTCTTGCAAACGGGTTTTTTTTAACACACTAATTAAAACGGCTTTACTCACGCGTGGTTTCGGTGTATGTACCGACTAGTTTCGAGCCCTTCGGGGACTCTTCCTCAGGGTGAGTGGGGCTGGCATAAGTTCGCGGTCGCGGCGCGCCTCGCACACACGCCGAGGAAGAGTCCCCGAAGGGCTCGAAACTAGTCGGTACATACACCGAACCACGCGTGAGTAAAGCCGTTTTAATTAGTGTGTTAAAATATGTCTCACGAAAGTTTAAATAATTTTATGGGATTTTTTTTTGAGCTGATGTAAACATATACTAGATTTTGGTTCATCATCAATTTTTGTGATGAAACAAAAGCGCCTCCTCAATCTATTGAGCGTTTTCTAGATTTTAGATTTTTTTTTTCACATTTCATTAACAGGCAAAAAAAATTATTAAATCCAAGAAAAGAAAGAACTTTATTTGTATTAAAGGTTACATGCCTCTGTACAAGAAGGAAAGAAAAAGTATTACAACCGTTAACATGCCTCACGAGTTTAGAAATGCTTAAATAGAATATTTGTGATAAATGTAGTGTAATTTTGATCTCTCAGCGATTTAATGATTACTACTTGTTTTGTTCTATTTATAGTTAATGTTGAATATATTTTGCTATCAGTTTTAATGTCGTCTTAACTACTGTAGTTTGACATTAAAATAAATATTACAACTTCTTAGAAGACTTTTGTAATGCCGAACGAATAGCAAAAAGGTAACTGTAAGGTACTAAAACTGTTTCGTTTAGTTTAGATTTAGTTGTGTTAATGTTACTTACATAATATATAGAACTTATGGGACACTAGGAATATTTTCACTTTGATGTGATTTAAAGTAAATATGTAATTTCCTAGTATTTGGTATTTGATAAGCTTACTGTGTAAGAATCTCAAAGTATACTGATGTTTGAAATGGTGTTTTGTATGCAAACCGTATGTGAGGAATAGTATAGCGTACACTTATAGATAGGTATGATTTTAAGTTGTGTATGGTGGAATTCCCGCATTGAATTGCCGAAAAGTCATAACATGTAACCTTATAATTATACTTTGTAACATTTTAATGTATAATTACATTGTATGTTAACATATTCATACTTTGTACGGTGCCATATGTTAAAGCTACGTTAGTGCAATTATAATATTACAATAAAGTTATGTTTTATTTATACTTCTCGTAAATTTAGTTTTGTTCATACTGCCGAACTAATATGATCTCATTTTTTTGTTGCGGCGAAGCAAAACAACCCAATTAGATTCTCCTCATCCCTATAAAAGAATGTGCATTGAGTCTCACTGGACCTAGGGGAATATCTTTTGATAGTAAAGTTAAACAAAATGTGTCTTATTTTTATATATTTATTGAAAAAAGCTTAAATAACTCGTTGAGAATGAACCACTTCCTATTACACAATCGATCATTTGCCCTAAGGTAGTTTTTTTTTACTTTCTACTTTCACAATATTATTATGCACATGTACTTAGCATTATTTATTGAATAAAAAATTACATTTTTATCTCAGACTCCAATCTTCTGGGAAAATTTGAGATAGCAAACATTATTCTCTTTTTATCGAGATTATTGTAAGAAAAACTACCATACGCTATGCTCCTCCAACTAAATCAAACATTTGACATTGTTGAAAAATATACAAATGTTGTCTTGGCTGGTAATCAAATTGTACATTTTCCTAAATAGGAATGTGTTAAAACAAAAAATTACGAGTACACCTGGTACTTAGCGTTATAGAAATTTAAAAAACGCCCGCCACATCGCCTATACTAGTAAAAGGCGAGTTAGGTTTTTTATTAAATTGAAAAGCAAGAAGTAAATATTGTAATGTCTAAAAGAGCAAGCACAGCATAATAATCTTACAGCACTCCTATGAAGATTCATATATTATTCATTATTATTATATTAGAAAATATAATCCAGAGAAAAGTTAATAAAGTTGTCTACAATTCCGAAATAAAAAAAAGTTAAAACTATTTGGAATAATTTACTTTAATGCTTAAATTAATTATATAAAAAGCCTAAGCCTCTGCGACCACTTCCTCCGGCTCGGTTTTGGGCAGCAAGCCGCGTATGCTGAGATCATAGACAACTTCCTCTATTTTCTTCACGTCGTACTTGAGAGCGTCAAATCGCTTTCGCAAGTGATCGTTCTTGAGATTCAGTAACCTGAAATATTTTATGTATGTTGCAGATTAAGGAATGAAGATGTAGGTATGGCGCGCAATCCTTGTATGAGCTAACTATATTTATATTTGAAGACCCTTTTAAAGTGGAAAAATAGACCGACTTACACTAATAATATTTAAAACATATTGTTCAACCCTTAATCAGGCAGAACAAAAAATCGTAAATCTTGAATGTGACATTAAACTGATTCTGATGCTGACATTTAACAGTCTATAAAATAAATCAGTAATTACCCGAGATTATATTTGGATTAAATATACAGTCAGGGGAGTTGAAATTTTAAAAATATAAATGTTTCAATTCATCATATTGGCACACATATATAATATACCGTTTGGACAATAAATAAGGAGCTTTATTGTTGATAGTATTACCTGAAGCCAGCATTAAGTTCCATGACGAACTTCGATATTTGTAGCGGTCTGTTGTAGTCACCGCGAGTGACGGAGTTAACAGCCAGTCGCGACTGCAAACAATCAGTTACAATAATAAACTACCTCTTTCCTACTTAAGTAATGTCTTAATTAAGGATTCATGAACTGCTTCATCAGTTAGGTAAAAAATAATTAGGAAATATTTTTCAATCTTACCAATTCTGAACACAAATTCAATAGTCCAACCAAGTAGTCTTCATTGTCAAGATGGAAACCTTCTTTTTCCTCTACTGCACTGACTAGAAATATTTTAATATATTACAGACTAGAATTAAAACATGTAGATAACATAAATACGATTCCACATTAATAAATATAAATAAATGAATATGCGCTCAGGTCTGTAACCCAGAGGGGTAGGTAGAGATCATGGATTTCTATTTGGCGCGATCCTGGTACACCTCTCTCGCTTCTTCTACATTCATACACCTATGCATACATGCTTGTCGGTTATGAGTGCTCCTTATATCGCCCTTTTTTAGTAAGCCACTAATCCGATCGATATAAGTTTTCCTAGGTTCTCTTATCTACATTCATCTTCGTGCCTTTCCTTCTAATGAATCATTCACTACATTCAGCACAAGTTGTAAGTGTTTGTGTCTACCCTTAGCATTTGAGAAGTATGGCATGTGACAAGGAATTTTGTATATGAATGTTGAGGGATGTATTGGTAGAGGTAGGCCTAACAAAAGATTGATGGATTATGTGAGAAGTGACATGATTACGAAGGGAGTGACTACTGAAATGATGGATAGTAGACTGAAAGACAAAAACCTGAAGGCAAGATAATGATGATTTAGTAAAAGCTCTACTCACTACCAAGTATCTCAGCTACTGTTTCATGTGAAGCCATTATCCCCTTCTCTAGCCAAATAGTAAGAGAGATCAGATAGCAAAAGCGTTGTGTCATGAACCTCCAATGATCCTGGTATCTGAAAATATTTAAACTAATTTTAATAACATTATTTTTAAAATACTCTCTTAATCATAATATTTTCTTGTGATGTGATGTCAGACGAAATTAATAATCCCTATGACTCAAGTAGTGGCACCAAAGTATGATGAAAAATATACTATAACTATACTTGTAATAATCAGTAGATGGTACAGCATCCTTCAGCTTAGCATATCCAGCTTTGGCCTTCTCAAACATCTCCCTCGCTTGAAGACAAGCCGGAGCGACTAAAATCAACAATTTCATATTTATTGTTTCTTGCTTTCTAAAAAATGATCTACACAATAAGTACAAAAACGCCTACAAATAAAAAGATAGGGAATGGATATTAGAGTATAACATTTTCAATGCTGCAGTTTTTTGCCAGACATCAGGTGATAAGCATTAGCAACAGCTGCTGATGTATTAGCAAAATGCTGCAGCTGCTGATGTATCAGCAAAAAAATGTATTTATATCAAAAATATTCAAAGAAGCATGTCTATTGTCGGCTTTGGTCCTCAACTGTTAGTGTACAAATGATGCACGTATTACAATAGAAGTACACTTACTACCATCCTCCTTATAATGAATTACTTGAAGTATAGTTGTTACAGCGCGGTATATGGAATCAACATCCTTACAGATATTGCGGATAACCTAAAATCGTAAAAGGACTTATAGTTGGAACGTGATATGTTACAAACAATTAACTAGTAAATTTTAAGGCTTTCAAATATTTGAATTAACACAACTTTAAAGCTTAAATTATTCTTCACATTTTATTGACAATTTATTAAGATACCTCACGTATTTCTTGCTCCTCATCGAGACATTTTTGAAACTGACTAAATATATTATCTATTACAATATTTCCACTCATTTTTATGTCTTCTTTATCAACAATCGAATCAAGGATAAACTCTACAAGATGTAAACAAAATGTTAGCAATATCTTGTGTTTCGTTTAGGTCAGTTTATTTAGGTTAGGCCAACGTAGATAATGCAACGAGTAAAAACAATTTTTTATTCGATTTTTTTTTCGATACTATGAACTCTTGTTATCGTTTACGAACGTTTTCGTCGAAGGTTTTACAATTTATATTTTTGTGTAAACTTGATCGTTTTTAAAATATTTTAAATATACCATATGTATTAAAATAAAGATTAATGTTGAATTTTTTTAAAATGAAAATGAAACAATTTGCGATTTTTTGACCAATTATTCATAGAAAATACAATATCGATTTTTTTTCGTTCGATCAATTAATATCGATCAAGAAACTGAAGGACGATTAATCAAGCACGGGCTTTGCCTCTGTATGACTGAATTACCTTCCATTACGCGTTCACAACGCCCAAAAGTTCCTTGGCCATTCCGCTTAACGAATATGATCGTTGTGGTCGTTGCGAAAACGTCACTAATGTCGTCATCATTTTATTACAAGGTGGGCCTTGGCTTCCGACAACAAGAGTCTCCACTCTCTCCGATCCCGCGCCATCTATCGCCAGTTTCGAAATTGAAGTTGAAGCAGGTCCTTCTTAACTTGTTCTTTCCAGCGATACCTTTTTTTTGGTATCGGGAGGGAAATCTTCTAAAGATATCCTGTCTTCTGGGAGAAAGACAGGATTATATAGGACTAGACCCCCTAAAACCCCCTCGGTGGCCATCCTCTAGTGCGATGTAAGAGGGTTCCTGGATCTCCAAAGGAACACACACACCCTCTGCACGACCCAGGGATATTATAACTCCCCTTTATGCTTTCGCAGCACTACGGCAACGCAGGATCACGCCGTGTTGCCGTCCTTAGCGCCCACGATCCCGAGGGCTACCGACGCCGCGACAAAAGGGACCACGACATGGGCCTATTGTAGCCCGGGCCTACGGGGCAAACCAGAGTGCCCCGACTCCTATGTCTTCAAGTGGGCTCCCGGTCTCGCTCAGCAATCTCCTTCTTGGCCATTACGGTTTCGCTGGATATTAGCGCCGCCCATTCTGACTTAACGGCCAGCGCAGCCCCTACTGCTGCTGGCAGGGTGAGGCCTTGCCCGATTCTCTGGACCAGGATCCGTCGCTCGGAATCCCACGCAGGGCACTCGGCGAGCGTGTGCTTCGCGGAATCCCGGCCCCCGCCACAATGGTGGCATTGCGTCGTCGGTTCGCGTCCTATCCTGTTTAAGTACTCCCCGAAGCAGCCATGCCCGATGAGTATTTGCGTCAGCCGAAAGGTGACGTGCGCGTCCCCCTGCGAACGAAGGCAAGCTTCGAAGTTCGGAACGAAGCACTGACGATGCGCTGGCCCGAGGTTTGCGGCTCACGCCATACCTCCAACGATACCTGGGACAACCGACTAGACGTGGACCACTCGGGCGTCCCAAGTATGCACGATCACGTTCCTTTTCTCATCCTTTCTTTCCAGGTGGCTTCAGCGCATTCTGTGTGCTTTTATTTCTCCAATGTTCGGCTCTGCCACCAGTTTTTCATGATTCGCCATGGTCTATCCTCTCTCGACACCGGCCCTAAGATTTTTATAAATATTTTGCATTCCGCCACTAAAAGCTTGCCTTCATCTTTTGAGGTCAGTGTCCAGGCTTCACAGCCGTACATAAGGAATAGTCTAGATTAGTTTTATAAATGCGGACTTTAGTGCGTCTGCTGAGAAGCTTGGACACTAATCGTTGTGCAAAAATTCACTACATCGGGAAGGAATTTTGTACTAGAATTTCGAGTATTTTGATCCGTTATAGTAAGTGCAGCCCAGATATTTGAATTTCTCGACTCCTTTAAAACTAATATTGCCGATACTGAGGTCTTCTTGTGCGCCTACATCGTATTCTGATTTTTCGTAATTAATCCTCAGGCCAACTTTCATTGCTTTCCTGTCCAACACTTGCTGTTCTCGCTACTATCTTATAATGCTCCGAATAAAGCAAGGTCATCTGCAGAGCCTGTCACCCTATGGAGTCCATTTAGCTGTATTCCCCCCTCGAGTGCTATTACATGCCTTATGACATACTCAAGAGCCAAGTTAAACAGCATAGGTGACAGCGAATCCCCTTGTTTTAATCCGGCAACCACTTCAAACACTTCCTATAGCACCATTCCTACTCTGACCACTGATCAACTTTCCCATGTTGTAATTTCCTATAAGTATGATTTTGCGAAGAGGAAAATAAAACAGCATGCTTAAAATTAAATCAACTTTATAACAAAATGCAAAAAAGCTTTTTTTACTGATTCAACAGTTTTAAGGTTTTTATAACAATCCTCTAAACTTCTTAACCAGGAGGCCAGTGCATTTGTCGTCCGCCCAAGATATGAAGATGGAGATGGTACACACTCTGTGCACCATTCTTTCCATCGTTGATAACAATTCGAAAACCACTTTCTCCAAGCCCTTCCTGGGATGCAATTTTACGGGCAACAATCATCAGATGACCTAAAACAAAATAATCATACATAAATGTACCTAACCTAGCAAAGTAAGATTAAAACAAAATTAACAAATCAATTTACTAGGCAACATAGTATTACAAATTTTCTATTTCAACTCCGATGACACTATTACCAACAAGTTTGATCATAAGCAAAGGCATTATTTTTCAAAAATACTTTTTTTGGATGGTGAGAATTGGATTTTATGAACACTCTGTTATATTTAAATCAAATGTATGTTTTTAAGTGGGTATAATGTTTGACAAAATGTGTTAAAAGATTGTGTCTACCCCAGATGAAGGAGTTTTTTCTATGTTTTCACATTCCTCTTTTCTATATGTTGAAATCACTGAAAGTATAATTCTCAATTCCAGGTAAAATATTCTTTCCTAACCCATTTTATGTAAATAATAATGATTTAATGAACACTATTACTATTGATATTTAAAATGTATTTACCCAGAAGTTGCTCATCTTCATCAGTAGCTTTTGACAGTTGAGTTATTGGTTTTCTTGGAATCACCAGGATATGAGTGGGCGCTTGAGGGTTTACATCATGAAATGCTACACACTGAAACAGCCAAAAAAACTTTAACAAACACAAAAATTTTACTGTTATGGATTGATGACATGACTATAAATTTTATTTATTTCTTGAAAGAGAAAGATTATTACAATAAAGTAGTAACATTATCAAGGTATGTCTTGGACGACGTAAATAAGATTTAACGGGTCATTTATCCGATCTCAGGCGAAACGAGTATTAATGGATGTAGAAGAAACGCAACTTTTTTGTGTATGTATTGTATATTAAATAAGGCATTATTGATTAGGAAAAGGTTAGTTATTACTAACCGGCACGAGAACAATTACATAATCAACATGATTTACATAAAAAGTATTCACGAAATTTTCAGCAATTATGTTATTTTTTTGTGTACTATATCATGGATAAGTGGTACTAAAACAGAATTACTTGGTCATCTTCGTAGACAAATTTAGCAGGTATCTCTTTTCTTAATATCTTGCCAAAGATAGTATCACCTCCAGGAAGAGCTG
>JWHW01037932.1:6945-23496 GCA_000931545.1 Papilio glaucus | reverse complement strand
TTTAAGTTGAAATTTTGGTAAGACGTGATTTTAATTTACGTCCGACTATTTGATTGGTTATATCTTTTGAAAAATAGCAGGATTCAAATAAATACATAAGTTTAAACATTCTTAATTTAAAGTTGTCTAATATTATAATCGCATTATCCATACAGATCTGTATGTAATATCAAAATTAAATTCCCATACCCAGTACACATGATGTATATACGGTACTTTAACAAAAATACAATTTTTTAAATTTTTGTCCGTCTGTCTGTCCAGTTATTCCGGGTAATCTCAGAAACGACTGAACCGATTTGGATGGAACTTTTACTGAAAGATAGGTAATACTTGACAAAGGTTTTTTTAAAGCAGTTTAATAAAAAAAAAAATACTTGCGTACTTTATTGAAGTGTAAACTTCTAAGCTGCGTTAGATCTCATAGGTTTGCGAGATCGAAATGCGCAACATGCGTCAGCAAGATGCTTAGTGAACTGATAACATCTTAAACCGCATTAGACGATTTTTGATAGGGCTGGTGGTGGTGACGGTGGTGCCATTGGTGATGATGGTGGTGGTGATGGTGACGGTAGGTAGCTTTTTCAAACATCCTTATATCCATACATCCTTACATCCATACTTACAAACTTTCGCATTTATAACATTAGTACGATTATAACACTCAAAATATCAGTTGGAAATTCTATTTTTTTAGGTGCCTTAGCTTACGAGGTCGTAAACCGCCGTCTTTTTTTGTTATTGTTAATTGCCTTGAATACGTGCATCAATTCTTTACCACTTTTTTAACTTTTAAATTGAATATCAACATCACCGGGTGAAATGTAGCTCTATACAGATAAACAATTAAATTGTTTGTTAATATCAAAATATAACTTTGATACTGATGCTTTATGTTTTATTTTGTACGGTAAAAACAATTAATATAAAAAATACGATTATAAACTTTTATTCTGCGAAGTGATTAATATGTCTTATTTGATTCCACGCGGACGAAGTCGCGGGCAACAGCTAGTATATGAATAAAATAAAATAAAAATTGTACTGTGGTAGCTGGTGAGAGCTAAACTACCCAGAAGTTACCACACAAATGGACAGTTTTGACCGACGAAGTACCATTACCTGCCATATTAGAAAGAAATAAAGGTATTTACATTTCTGAGTTACTGCGTTATGAGATATCAATTACTTCTATTTTTACTGATTTTGAACGAATTAAATCATCTATTCGATGTCAGTCTGTCTTGGCACTTTGTTTTGATATCAAAAGTTTTAATGCTTCCACTCGCATTCTCAACATAGTTATTGAAAACTATGTTGAGAAAGCGAGAGCTTTTTATTCTTACATCTGTGCGGTACACCAAACTCTTAATTCAAGGTTAATTAACTGAAATTAATGCAATTTATTTTGAAAAACTCGATGTATTGTAGATGATACCTTGTGATATTACCATTCTTCTATTGATTTTTTTTACTTGGGACAAGAGGATAAAAAAGAAAACAATTGTTACGATGGCTTTAGAAATTTTATTTATTCTCTTTTTCGGCGAATTATTTACACTATAGTTTGTTCCAAGTCAAGATGTAAAGTTTGTAATTAAACAAGCCAAGCGTAACTTACCATACATGGCATGGCGGCCATGGTGAAAATCATAAGATAGTGAAATGAAACTGTATAAAACATATAGTTATCCGTATTATGTATTATGGATACCTAAATATTTTATGGTAATGTGGGAATAGTTGTTTTTAAAAGTATATAGGAATTCACGAATTGAGTAGGAGGTAAGGTAAAGGTAAACAAGGAGTACTCCTTGTTTACCATCTTGATAACCTTGAAAGTATACCTTATATACTAAAATTTTCTTCCAGTCTTCTTAAGTGATTTACGTTCGCCTCCTGAGCCGAACTGTTGTGATTCAATATGTTGTTTTTATAAACGTCAATGTTTCTTTGAAGCGAACTCATATTATTGTAAACTTCTCTCGGTATTGGAACTAGTTTATTTTGCGCATGCATTTTGAGACTGTTGGCTATATTTAAATTACGTTCCATATTCAAACAAACCCTTTCGTTCGGATACGTTGCTGGTGCAGGAGGTACTAAAAACGATGGTATATCGGGTTTAGGTATGCTTCTAAAAAAGTTTCTGTCTAATTGACCGTTATTGTTTATATTTCCAATGTTATTTAATGTTTTTAAAAATGGTTGATGGGTAGTTGGCACTCTATTCGGGTAATTAAAAATCCAAAGGCGATCGCCTACAAACATTGGTCTGGGCGTCACTATACCTAAGCTACTATAATACTGTTGAGCGAGAAGTTCAACGTCATTCGTATACTTCCTCTTCCATTTTGTTCGTCGATTTTGAAACCAAATTTTTATCTGGAACAAAACCATCCACTTTAACACAAGAAAATACGAATTTCACTTTTAGAAGTTTTTTATAAATAAATAATTTTCTTAAATTATTTATTATGTACTAGTTGTTCGTGTCCAACTTTGAGCGGGAGGATTTCAATATAATAAAGTAACACAAATTAAAATTTGGTACAATATCTTCGGATTTTATTACAAATAACAAATCTTTCCGTTTCACATCCATTCTATGCAGATGTTAATAGTAGGAAGAGATGGCCTCTTTCAATCAGAAAACATAAAAATAAATAATATAAATAAATGGGCGCTGACGCCCATAGCCCAGAGGCCAGAGGACGCAGAAATGACGGATTTCATTCTGGCGCGATCCTGGCATACCTCTGGCGTTTCTTCTACATCCAAACTACGCATATATGCTTATCGCTTACGGGTACTCCTTATAAAATAATAGCGTTTATGTAATATGTCACTAATCTGATCGATATAACTTCTCCTGGGGTACGTCCCTGCCAACGCTGCCACATACTTTTGCAACATAAAATTGGGGCCAAAGGATTAGAAAGGGTATTGTATTAAAAATTAAGACGAAGCTTATTGCTAAAACATGAATGAAGAGTGAAGCAAAAATTTATTATTAGATAGTGAGTAGTAGTGGAGTAACTTCTCCTTCCCCTCCTTTTCGAATAAGTAAAGGATGAGAAGAGGAAGAGGATTTGACGGAGGATGGATAGATAGGAAAAGGAAATATCCTTTTTTATGTTTATCCCCTCCTCTGTCCATCAAAGGTAGACAATGCATCTGCAAATGATTAGTGTTCCAGATGCCTATGGGTAGCGGTCACATAATATTAGGTGAACCGCTTGCTCGTTTGCCTCCTTCTTCTTAATTGTTTTTTAACTTAAGTGCCCACATAAATACCATCCACGGATATTAAAGAAGCGAAATGTGTATAATATGTATAATCTGAAGAAACCTCTGCGCATAGAAAGCTTTATTAATTTACTTTTTATCACATACATTTAGTCCAAATGCAATTATGGTTATAAAATATATTGATTTAATGGTTACTACCTGTGTTTCAGTCAGCCTTAGTTGCCTAGCGAGTCTACCTCTAGCTGCGACGGAGAGGTATCGGTTCTTTTCGAATTCTGCCTCCAAGCTCTTGATTTGTTGAGCGCTGAATGCAGTCCGTGCTCTTTTGCCACGCGATGTTGACGGTCCTGTCAAATAAATGTACCTTATATATATGACCCAATAATTCACATATATATTTTAGCTGTACTTTAAAGATGATTAATCTTAAAATAAATTCCATAACCGACGAGCATGTATGCGTAGATGTATGAGTGTAGAAGAAGCGAGAGAGGTGTGCCAGGATCGCGCCAAATGGAAATCCATGATCTCTGCCTACCCCTCTGGGTTACGGGCGTGAGCGCATATTTATTTATTTAAATTCCACTTTTGATCGAAAAATTAATTTAAAATTTATACAGGTTCATTTATTAACACCGTGGTCGATGTTGACGTCAAATTTTTGTTATATTATCTAAATTAAAGGAATTTTTATTACAATTTTTACGCATCATATTGATATTACCGTCATTCGAATCTTTCCCTTTAAAAAAATATAATCATTTACCACGAGCAGGATTGTACGCCCGTCATTTTACATTTGTTATTTCATTAACTATTTATGTTAAGTATAAATAAGATATCTCATCGAAGCATTTACTTGACTAAGCTCATATTTTGAGATCGATTGAAAAACTGATAAAATTATATTAAAAAATCGTAAGCTTACGTTCGTGTTACAATAGATTACAGTTTTATAATTTAAAAAAAAAAACACTGAAATTATCTTGTTCCCGACTGTAAACAGAGCGGACACGGCATGTCATCACCTCGTAGCTATTTTCAATAAACACCTCTTCCCCGTGAGTAATTAGTGGTAATATATCAACATGTCATTCTGCTTAGCGGATACGGCGCTATCTCAAAAATTCTACAAGCCGTAGTCCTTTAGCTCTCACTAATGAGCTTGTAGAACTAAGAAGTTTATATATTACTGATATTTGACGCTTGGATTTTACTACTGGCAAGTAAGAAAGCGACATTTTGATAAGTTAAGAAATATTAATAGAAATAAAAATAGACAGAGTTACGGCAACGTTTGTAAACGATTTATTATGTCATGTAATGCTACTTTTGATATACGCGGTGTCGGAATGGTTCTTGTTTTTGTTGTAACGATTTTACAAGATTCAGTGTCACATAACAACGTTTTCTTTTTTATTAAAATACCTACTTATATTTTCGTAATTGTAGATCTTTATGCTCATTTCATAATAGCAATTGCTCATTTAAAAAGTAGTTGCTATTCGTTTAAATTATTTTTCTTGGATAAATCACTAAAATAATTATTTTATTTTTATAAAGACGAATATAATTGTGTAACAACTCTAATTCAAATATTAAATTATTTCTTTCTTTAACAGTGCACCGTGAGACGTAGGCCTCTCTTAATGTTTAGACTGACTTAGCTTCAGTGCTCACCCACGAACGCTCTCTCTCTTTTGGTTACACCTTTCGTTATATTGCAAGCTTGAAAATTATGCGGATAATATCACCATAATCGGTAAGTGCAAATTGGTTACCGCTGTAGATTTTATAATTATGCTACTATCTATTTTACTGAAGTCATATTTTAGTTACGACACGTTTCCTGCCTTCTGTCTTCCATTTTGGAATAGTTTAAAGGTAGGTTAGGTAGGGTAGGTATTAGCAATTTAACTGTATTGACTTCATGGCGTATATAACGAAAGCTTAAAACTCATAAAGTTTTTTATCTGTATAATAGAGCATTGTAACCATTTATCAATTCACTTCCAATTATGTAGAGTTTAATTTAATTACCGGTTAAAATTAGTCTGTTCGCTTTGTTAGGGAAATGCGAGCAACAAAACATGAGTGAAAACGCGCTCGCGCTGGCCAGCAACACTGGTAAAGCAATTAATGTCAATATATCGTCACTTGTCAACGGTCGATGTCTTTGTTTCGCGCCTCTGTTCCATTAACAATGTTACACGTGCCGACATAAAGACAACATTTTAAAATTTATCACTTCTATCATGCACTGTAATAAAGTAAAATATCGAATGGCCCATATCACTCAGCGCAGCACCTAAACAGATCTCAATGCTCGACATAAACACGTTCGGAAAACCTCCCATCCGCTCTCTGGTAATAGAATTTTACAGCTTTTTAATGAGCCCAAACCGCTTACTAAATTTCAGCCGCGAGACGGTTCTTTTCATCTTCTTTTCCTTTTTTTCAACTCGGTGAGTAATTACAAGAGGGAAAGATTTAGCTAACGAGACTCGGGAGGAGTAGAGATTTATCTTTTCGTAACAAATTTAGAAAATGAGACATCAATGCGCGGTGAGCTCGCTCTCGTGTGCGTGTGTCCGATAAATTGTTTTATTTGTTTGTACGAACGAGACGTCAGGGAACCAATTCAAACGGCTAATTTGAGTCTCGCGCCACGAACATAAAAAACCTAGGAGATGCTTAAACGTTGACGGCTCGTAAATAAATTAGCACGCGATTTTATTTTGCGATTGTTCGTTTGAAGGAATTATTGCTGATACTTTGTGGACATTGCCGCACGGTTTTAACCCGCCGACCAAAACTCCTCAACAACGGTCATTATAGCACTTATATTCGACATTATATTCAGTAAATATATGCATAATGTTTTGACAATATTTAGAAAACTAGGTTTCCAATAAGGTACTTATTTAGTATGGAAGCAATGAGAATGCGATGAAATAAGGGCTACGCATGATTTTATCCACTGAACCCCACTTAATGATAAACAAATCGACTTATTATAAATTAAAAAATATATAAAAAAGCATCTAAACACATGTTAGACTAAACTTTAGTCTCGGAAAATATCTATACATATAATAAAAATGTAACTGATCGCTGTCTGTACATGGAATATATTTGAGGAAACTATTATTGAGGGCCTTCATTCATCCACGAGAGCATTCAAACGAAATAAAACCCAAAACAATCATTATTAGAATTTTCGTCTGCTTGTCTGTGCGACAAACGCACATCTCTAAACGGCTAAACCTTAAGCTTCACTTAACATTTAGTGTTGTTTTATCTCAATCGGTTTATAAATAAAATATTTATATCAATTTAAAGAACCATGTCAAACATTTATTCGATAAACATGCTATAAAAAAGTACTATTACACAGATTACTATTAAGTAGGTAATATCATTCCGTTTGAGTAAAATTGCAGGGCGGATGAAGCCGCGGGGCATAACTAGTCCAAAATAAAACGCCAACATTTCAATAATATTATTTTGGCTATGCGCTAACAGACTTACAACTCAAATAACAGTTAATTGGCGCCAAAAATAAACATGACGCGCAGAGGCATGGCGTATAATGTCAAATGGCTCGTGAAGGCGCGAAGTTACACAAAGTTTTTTAATGAAATATCGTTGCTCATGTTACTGCAGCTCGTCTTACAATGATTAATTCATCGAAGTTTCACGTTAAACAGACAGACGTATAGTTTATCTAATATATTTCCGTTCAAAAGTTGTAATAAGTGGACAAGTTTAGGACCGAGTATTGTAGGAGAATTGTATTGTATTAACTAGGATATCAGATTGAGATTGTTATAGGTACTAAGTTCGTAAGTCACAAACATTTCCAGCACTGTAATTATAAAAAAACTATAACACCAGTACGATCCCAAATGGGATAATGATCCCAATGGAATCATGTCATCTAGGACAGGTGTATGGTATTTAATCATCTTTCGCTTCTGAACACAAAGTCATCAAAAATTTCATTTTCGGATTATTTCATCTCAATATCGAATATCGTTATTAGGTTTACAGTTTGATAAATAGCATGCGTATTTATAAACCTCCAGGTTTCGAATAGTTTAGACCGAAAATTAAGAATGAATATACTACACAGTGTACACCTGACGTGCTGATAATTTATGCTGTGGTTTTCTATGCATACCTACGTTTTTCTACGCACTTGTATAGTCTATTGGTATGTAATGGTTCGGTAGTTTGGCCAAGCTATAAAAAGTTCTAAGAAAAAATATTCTTCTTCATTTTAAATATTAGTTAACAGTTGCAAGACTAGCTAAATGAGCCAGCTCAGCTGTAGGCTTGTAGTACATCATATAAAGAAATGCTAGTAACGCATCTAAAATTCTCCTGGATGGAAGATACGTTTCGGGTTTGCTTTCAAAAAATCGCTGGTGCGTAGCTTTCTCTTGGTGAGGTACCTTAAATCTGGACGGACGCCTACATATCCTCGTTACATCTGACTACTTTAGTTTTGTTAAAAATAAGGCAAGGCGTTTTGTTTTAATTTACTTAACCTTCTATGATCATAACTATGTATATCGTAATAAAGAAAAGTTACAGTAAATTTGTCTTATTGTCAGTTGCTTAGAGAAAGGATAAAATAAAATAAGATTACTAAGAAAATTAGGTTATGACGTTACGGCAACTCACTTATTAAAGCTCGACATTATTTCGATATCCTTGGTTTTTTTTTGAGGTTTCAGCACCTAAACATATGATCGCAACATTTGCTGTAACTGCAGGCTCTCTCATCATAATATCATTATCATACCCAAATTCGACAAAAAGTATTTTTGTCACGATAGACTAGGGACAAATTTACCTAAATACCTAATTATTTTGTATACGTAAAATACCAAACAACTTCTTGACTGTTTTCGACTACTTTTAACACAAATTGTAGTTTTGAGATACAACAGTTTTGTTCAGTTTGTGTTGTACTTGAATATTAAGGTGCTTATTTTCGTTTAGAAAAAAATATTTTATAATGTAATTGAACAAGTAAGTCCTCTTAAATGACAATAGTGGGTCTATTGTCACTTTGAATAAAAGTTAAAACATACTGTTCGATCTATCAAAATGAATTGCGAGTGGTTGCGAGGCATAAGTGTAATATTATGTCGCGCCAGCACACTAACATAAATTGAAAACCTACATCTAATAAAATAGTCCCAATGTTTCATTTCATTATCGTTTCGCTGTTAAACTACTTACAGAAACAGAGGACAAAATTCGATATGAGTCAAAAGTAGAAGAATCATTAAGAAACCTGAAATATATATTTAACAGTGGTAGAGCCCACAACAAGAAAATCTGTTGCACGAATGGGCCGGCTCGACCGGTGAAATACCACGACCTCACAGAAAACAGACTTGAAGTAGAGGTACTCTGCGTTGCGTTGTTCGTCTCATGAGTGAGGTTCCGAAGGCCTAATTTCAGTCCTCTTCCCCTTCCCACCCTTTCCTCATAAGGATAGGATGGGAACGTGATGAGGATTGGACGGGGAGGGGTTAACGGGGAAAAGGAAATATCCTTTTTCTTGTCTATTAAAGGTAGGCAACGCATCTGTAACACATTTGCTTGTTGCGGATGTCTATGGGTAGCGCTCACCTAACATCACTTAACATCCGCTTGCTCGTTTGCCACCTTCTACCATAAGAAAACTTAGTCGGGTCATAAGTTCTGTCACAAACTTTTAATGTAATGAATGGTACTGTTAATTATTCAGAAATTATATATGAAATGAAAGGTAATTAAATGTAGAGCAATTTATTTACATTATTCGATATGCCCTCTCCAATTTTGAATACATGACCTTAATCGACGCGGCCAGTCATCGATGGCAGCACGCAACACATTCATGTTTTATTTCTGCCGCTGCTTTAATCAGAGACGCTCGAAGAGACTCCAAATTCAGATGAGGTGTAGCGCAGACATTCTCCTCCAAATGTTGCCATATCTTATAGTCCAGTGTCTTTAAATCTGGACTAGAGGGCCAGTGTTCATGCCCGATAAAGTTGATTCCATGGGCAGTCAACCAGTTTTGCGTGAATCGTGCCCTATGAGCTGGTGCAGAGTCCTGTTGGAATACCCAATGTCTGTTTTCGAACATTGTTCGAGAAAGAGTTTCCACTATGTTGGTAAGGACGGAATTTTGGTACACCACGGCACTGGTTTTTACACCTTAAAAAAAAACACCTCAGTTAAGTCTGAATATGAGACTCCAAGCCAAACCATGAGTGACGAAGGATAATACCCTCGTTGAACCGTCGGGATACGTGACCTGGCTTCTTCACTGCTGAGGGAAGTTCTTCACCCTATCATTTTGTTTATTGTAACTTTCTTCGATGGTAAAAAAATATCATCGGAAAACAACATTTCGCGGTATTTTTTTCCCGCTAACAAAACCATCTTTTTACGATAGGCTTCATTTAACATTCTTTTACCGTGGTTCTGCTAATCCCCATCTAAAGAGCTAATTTTTTTTGTTTACCAACAGGATTTCGTTGGATTCGCCTTCACTGCTTTAATGATCGCTGGTGTCCAACTGTGCGAGGTCGGCCGGTCCTCTTACGATCTTCAGTGTATCGTTTGATAGTGCCGTAAAAAACCGTAGTGTTATTTTCAAATTTTGAAGAATATTAAAAATCTCTGTTGGCAACGCGATAACCGCGTCTCTGTCTTCTTTCTTGGACCACTCCATATTTGGTAATGAATGAAAATGAATTTCTTTTTTATTTTCCTAAATTGCAAATGTTCCTTTTTTTAAATTAGTCGAAGAATATTTGGCCAGTATTCGCCAATTTAAAAAAAAGGGTTTGACAGAACTTACTAGACCCGACTAGGTACATAGGTACTAATCGGAGATTTTGTTACCACGAACGTCATCGTAATGTAACTCATTCCGTTCTCTTTAGATCGGTAGTAGCTAGTTAATGAAGCTATAATATGAGAGGCGGTCAAAAAGTACGCGGAATAGCAAGGAAAGAAAATAAAACCAAAATTAATTTTTCTTTTCAATATACTTCTTATGTAACTCTAATACATTTGTCAGATCTATCAAATAGTTTTAAATCATCGACAATAAGAGGATTTATCGAGGCTTTCAAAATAGGTCGAAATCGCCGACTTCACTTTTTCGTTGTATGTAAACTTTTTCAGGAACAAATAACAAGAAATTAGTTCTGAGGCCACACTTGTATAAGGCAGCCTAGCCTAGACCAAGTGTCGACAAGTCACCATTATGTCTATTGTGTTTATATTGAATAAAATATCTACACTAATAAAAAGTTTCTTTCTTAAACTTGTCGTTTTAAGTCGGAATAAAATGCTATATTCTCGATTTAATAAAAACTTTTTATAATATCACATCAGTTTTTATAATATCACATTACAATAGACGCGTATATAGCACGTTATATTCATTATCCTGATTTCCTCTGTTGTTTAATGTCAAAAATTACTCTCCAAACTATACATATAATAAAAATTTAACTGATCGCTGTCTGTACATGGATGATATTTGAGAAAAACTATTCTTGTGGGCTTTCATAAACGCAATAAAACCCAAAACAATGATTATTATAATTTTTGTCTTTATGTCTTGGCGTTTGTTACCGCTAATTAACTGTGCTACGGTGATACTGTGTCGACCTAACTTACGCGCGAAAAGGGCAGGGAGATAGATGATGATGAGGTTACGGTAGTATTAAGTAGGTAATATCATTTGGTTTAAGTAAAATTGCAGGGCGGGTGAAACCGCAGGGCACAGCTAGTTGTATATATAAGTGTGGACGTAAAATCATCGGAGCCTTAAGAAATTACCAAAGCGGCTTCTTCGTTCTAGTAATTTTTTAGCGAAGTTGTAAACTATCTTTAGGTAAATAAAAATATTTTCGCAAAGACGTAAATAGGTAGATAAAAAGTAAAGATATCAGATGATCGGATAGAGACAATGCGTGTTTATCTTTGCGGACGTGGAGGTATAGCGATGGAAACTTAAAACAGACGCCTTTTTTCTTTCTTTTTTATTTGGATCACTGCAAACCGACATTGTAACTTTTCAAATATTTCAAAATGAATTTGCCGGTTTTACAACTTAGTTATACCTACTTGTTGATTTATAATTTAAAATAGTCTACGTGAATAATTGCCATATAATATGTATACAGGCTTATAATTAATTTTACAATTCTAATTATAAATATAATTCACTTATACTAACGCAATAAGTACTATAAGATATTTCCATAAAATTGTGTTTAATTATTGAAAACATTCAATAGTGGTAGAGTCCGCAACAACAATATCTGTTGCACGAATGTGCCGGTTCGATGAAATACCACGACATCACAAAGGACAGGCATGAATTAGAAGTATGCTTCCGCGTTTCGACTTTTGAATTAGGTGCCGGAGGCCCAATTTCAGATTTCTTCCCTTTCCTTTCCTTTCCTAATAATGATATGATGGGAACGCAAAGAGATTTGAACGGGGAGGGATGAATGAGGAAAATAATATTTCTCCCGTCTTTCCCCTCCCCTGTCCATTAAAGGTAGGCAAGCCATCTGCAACTCATTTGCTTGTTGCGGATTCTTATGGGTAAAGATTACTTAACATCAGGTGACTCGAAGAGAAAGCGGACCTTCTTCCATAAAAAAGAAAACTTAGTCGGGTCATAAGGTCTGTCACAAACTTTTATTGTAATTAATGATACTTTTTGTGAATTATTCAGAAATTATATATGAAATGAAAGGTAATTAAATGTAGAATACAATTTTATGTTTAATTACATTATTCAAAATGCCCTCAGCATGCAGCTATAACAGCAATTCATTACTGGCGGAGATTTTTTATTGGTGACTTTGTATTATAATAGAAGCTGTCAAACGAGCAAGCGGTCCACCCGACTTCCAGCGATCGCCAGCCATAAACTTATCTTTAATGAACTAGGTGCTAATAAACTAACCTGGTTGTTGATAATCAGGAGACTTGACATCAGTGAAGTCATGCGAGTCGCCTGCTGTTGAACTTTCCACGTCCACTTGTTCAGAGCTATCGCTAGCTTTGTCGTCTTCGTCTTCCGAACCGTACGTTCGTTCTCTATTACACAAGTTTTCATAAAAATTCACTGATTCGTTTATGCACACACCACTACTGGCATCTTGTTCCGGTTTATTTTTTTCTTCTTCAACGCGTTTATCAAATTTATCAGCTAACAAATTGTCAATCGAAAATGTAAGTTTCGCTTCCACTTTATCTATTTTACAATCTGAACTCTTTATTTCTTCAACTTCCATCGCATCGTTCATTTCTGAAGTCATTGCTGATGTAAATTCTCACTTTTACAGTCGACTCTTGCGTCCGTACCGTGTAGAGTCAAGGAACATTTTAAAGTTTCAGATTCGAAAACACTTTTTCTCCTCCATATCTGATTTAGTGTCGGGTAACTCACACGCGATAATAATTTAAGCCGATTCGAAACTCTAACGACGCGTTTTTGTCAAATTGGATCGCTGAAACGACTGCGAGTCGAGAATGTTAACTGCCTCTTCTGAAAAGCATAGCCGACGATGCGCCGTTAATTGCGTATTCTTTATTGTTTAGACTGTAAGGTTCAAAATCTTTTGAAATGGTAAGATTTATCGTCCGGCTGGGATACCATCGATCGAAATTAAGATGGAAAACCTCGACTAATGGGCGTCTTTGTGGATGATAATATTGTATGCCACATTTAGTGGCTTCAGTATGTATTTTAACTTTTACTAACTCTGAATAAAGTTCAAAATCGAGTATTTCCTCTTAAACGATGCAAATAGCTTTCGAAGACGTCAGTGTGATATAATTAGCAATAAACCAATCAGGGAGCGGTGGGCGTGTCGCGTCGGGAACGGATGCGCCCGCGCACGTCTTCCCGTACATCAAATTGGGATTTATTTAAGGAGCCGCGTGAGATATGCGCATCTTCATTAATTGTGATAATTATTTAGTTAGTCGGTGTAATTGGACGCGTCACGTATGCGGGGCTGGCTCGCAGCATCCCAGCGAGGGGTTATTTATAGCGAGACGATTGTTATTTATTGATAATTATTGTCGCGGTAATCACTTACTTAGTAATTGGGCTTAAAACTATCACATCATGTTTAAAATACGAGCAATTTGCACCAGATTAATGACCGAAAACAAAAGCGCGACTGCAATCTCAAGAATTACCTATAGCTTATAATTACTATGGCCTAACCTAACTGTTGATATCAGTCCTTTAAACTTACTGAGTAAACCTGGTTCGTTCGAAGTATACAATAAATTATTTTTCCGTGTGGTTAATTTTCTTTTCAAAAATGGTCCCGGTGTGAAGTGCTAGTGTTCGAGACGGTCAAGAGTTCTAATTTCAGAGTGCTTGTACCGATAAGGTTCTATATTTAAAATTGGCTGTTGCCCACTACTTCGTTCGCTGGGAAATTTTGATGCATATGTGAGAACTGACGACCTGTTAAAGATTTCATCAATATAGACAATCTGTTTAAAAGGTTTTTAGCCTGTGTGCAAATTCGTGACTATGATCTCTTTGGCCAAATTTGTAATAGACGGGGATGGGAGGAATAGAAAAAGGAAATATCCTTTTTCCTGTCTATCCCCCCTCTGTCCATTAAAGGTAGGCAACGCATCTGTGACTGATTTGCTTGTTGCGGATGTCTTTGGGTAGCGGTCGCTTAGCATCAGGTAACCCGCTTACTCGTTGCCACCTTCTACTATAAAAAAGTTACTTTTAGCAGAATGCACGTTAACTAGACTTCAACTTCAGTTTATAAAGTGAAACTAGATCAGGGTATATAAACTTGATGTTTCTGATACAAACTTTTTAAATTAAACGTTTCATAAACAAAAATGTCTTGGTTCAAGAAAATCGATTAAATAGTCTAAATAGTAATTAAATATCTTATTATTGTTAATTATTTTAATTTTCAGTTTTGAGAAAAATTCTCATAGAAGTTTTTTTTCCTACGAACTTTGTGATTGGTGGTGTGCCCGAAATATTGTCACGTGCTATCAATGGTTCGCCATCCCTGGTCTAGGAGGTAAACCTCTCGAGGAAGTACAATCTTTTCGGTATCTAGGCATTCGATCTGATAATCGCCTAGAAACTGAAATCTCATGAATTACAAATGCAGGTGCATCATTCGGAAAATTAAGGACAAGAGTTTGGGAGTCGCATGGTCACGGCTGCACACAAGGATCGCTGTGTGTAAGCTTGTCTTTATAAAACGGATATAAAACGTCTCCACAAATTCCAAATGCGATGTCTACGGTCAATTCTGTATGATACCCAACTACAGCGTACTAAGTTGTCCGGCATAGAAGCCTTGTTTATCAAAGTAATCAAGGGCCAACTGAGATGGTGCGAACATCTCGTTCGTGAGTGACGCAAGACTGCCTGTTTTTTTTACTCACAGCTCAAGGAAGGAAAGCGCAAACCTGGAGGTCAGTACCTACGATACAGAGATGTAATTAAGCTTCATCTCACTGATTGTGAGTTAATTATCGGTTAATGGTTGAGAAGAGCTTTTTGCAAGAACATTCTGCTAGTTGCACTAGTTGCTAGTTGTTGTCTTGTAGTGTGACCGGATTTTTAAGACCAAGTTTATCAAAAAATAAAAATGATTTCGTCTGGCATCTTCGGTCACGTTTCCGAAACTAGCCTAGTTTGCCGTTGACATATAGGTCAAAGAGGAAATCGTCATCATCATTGAAAATGAAAATTTTACGCCTTTGATGATTTTACTATTTTACGTTTTGTTTGATCATCAGGGTATGCTATTGATAGGGAATACAATATAAATGGAATACTGATAGTAATATTTCTACTTCGCTTTGCACCTACGAGTGATTGTGTGAATAGAATTTAGATTTCGTTTGCGCTGAATATAGACGGTGCTTGACAGTTAAAATAATTGTGAAAGGTTTTAAATCCTTGAAAATGCAAAAAAAATGAAAATCCTTGAGATTTTTATGTTATGACAGTACAAGTACCGACTAATCCTTTTGTTTTTTTTAGTTTGAAAGGATCACCGTAAGGCAACGTGTCCATATCTTAAAGGAGCAAGTCCGGAAAGCAGTTTGTTGAGAATCACTACCTGCAGAATCTAAGCAAGTAGATGAAAGCAATTGCAGATTACTTATTGGTAACCAAGATCGCTTGCGGTTTTTTATCGACATTATTAAGTCACAATTTTTACATATATATTGCAAATATCCTTTCTATGCCTTTGAATTTTTTACATTTCATTTAGAAAAACAGAAACTTATCGAGAAAATGTAACAAGGTAGGTATCAAAATCTGATGTAGATTTTGATGCTTATTTCATATTTCATAGTTGACATAATCATTATCGTACCATTGCAATATTTGAAGTGCAGATAATTAATCTGTTAAACTAGAAGCAGCTATCTTGCCAACATTAGACAGTGCCAAGATTTAATAGAGCCGAAACTAATGTTCCTAATATTAAAAGCAATAAATTAAAAACAAAAAAACATGGCCTTGTTGCCCCTTCAAATAACCGACATATTTTGTCATAATTAGGCGCGCTCTGTGGCGCTTCTTTTTTTCTTAATTTTTTTGTTGACAGTGACTTATGACGATCGTTCTGTTAAAAGTTACCAGCATTCGCTAACTTCAGTCATCGAAAGATTCGAATTTTTTGTATCATTCATCGATATTTTTAAATAAAATAAGAAAAGTACAAGTAGAAAATATTATAATATTTAGGCGTCAAAAGCTTTAGGAATTAGGTGCAGGTACGAATGCGCCAATCGATTGCGGCGAAACGTGTTGGATTAAAAGTTTTAGCTTATTTTTAACCGACTTCAAAAAGGAGGAGGTTCTCAATTCGTTTGTATGTTTTTTTTATGTTTGTTACAGCAGAACAGGTTCAGGTTCACCAGGAGCTCCGCTCCACCGACCGATTTCGATGATTCTTTCTTTGTTCGAGAGCTAATGCTTGTCGATTGGTCCCATTTTTTTTAGTCAAGATCCGACTGAAAGTTTTTGAGTTATTCTTAATAATGCATAATGTGACAACGTTGAATTCTACTTTTTTGGCTAGGCTAGGCTAAACCATAGGACTTACATTAAAATGATGTATGAAATTATTGTAGCTCTTTATATAAGCTAAATAAAAGTCCGCGACATATATCTTCTATGGTTGTCTCACAATAACCATTTTTATCTTAGAAAACATTAATTATCAACGCACTCGATAC
>JWHW01037895.1:446212-466581 GCA_000931545.1 Papilio glaucus | reverse complement strand
TTTCACAGCATTCGCTTGGATATGTTCAGGGAATAAGGTCATATTCATGCTTACATTACGCTAGATAAAAATACGCATGAGAAATGTTAAGTTACAGTAGACAAACGATATTTGACGATAGAAGGAAGCAAAACAGCGAGTAAACTATTATGGATGCGTTCCCATACTTTTTATAAGAAAGTTGAGGAAAGCAGATTGTAAGGTCGGTTAGGTTAATGGAGGTGAACCAAGCATTTGCAGCAAACGCGCGCGTGCGGCGAAAGCAAACGCGTTCGGAAATGGCTCGCGAGCTGTACATTCACCAGATTTGGACGCACCGTTGTAGGTTCGCGTGAAAAACATTCAACTATTGTAGAACCTATTTTGAGTTTTCACATCTGTCGGCAGACCGGTGTCATAACTGATGAGCAGTTGCACTGGCAAACCGTTACAACACAATTGATTAGTTGAATTCTAAATCAACAATTGTGAAACAATTCATAGACCATTATGTTATGAGTGTGCTTGTGTCAGTTAATATTATTAAAGTAACTCGAAGCAATATTTATAAACGTGTGTTCAGTTATTCGTGTTAAAATCCGTAAAGGAATGACAGCGCGATGACTTTATAAACGTCGGATGAGAAATAGAACGAAATGAAATTGTGAATTGATGGAGTGTCGGCCGATGCCGATGCCGATGTCGGGTCGTAGGCGAGCGTTACGGCGGCACCGGATAATATTTTCCTCTTAGTTTCCGTCCTGCATCGTATATCACTTTCGAGAACCGACCGAGCCTGCGGAACGCGCAAGAACGTTGACATCCATCGACAACCGAAAACTCATTTTGCATATTTCGGTAAGCTTTATATTAATAATGATAAAAAATAATCCTAACTAATCTTATAAATGCGAATGTGAGTTTGTTTGTTTGTTAAGTTTAATGACTGAACCGATCATCATTAAACTACCATTATATAGCGGCAGAAGTTAATTTCGGTTCAAATTTATACTATTATATTACTTTAAGAGCTCCTCTGCTCCTGTCAGTGGAGCAATCTCCAGTCTTCCATGCATTGTGCCATCCTCTTGACCTACTGTACTACGATAAGTTTCGTTTTACTTGTTGTACAAATCATCTTTTCGGCTTTTCTATCTTCCTCTTTCCTTCTATTTTGATTCTATAATTGTGTTTGTAAGATCGTCGTGTCGTATTAGATGTCCCAAATTTTTCCCCCTACGGTTCTCGATGGTTTCTTTCAAATCAACTTTCTTGACTTCCCCCTCATTTGTTATTTTCTGCATCTAACTATTTTTTTTCTATTCTCCTCTAGCACTATATCTCATAGATTACTAAACTAAAGTTTCTCTGTCTCTTTTAGCCTCAGTCAGAGTAAAATAATACTATTCAGGTGTTCGTAAAATTGCTTTAATTAGCTTAGCTTAGCTTTCTATAATGTTTGCTTTATGCTTTGTTCATATTGAAATAAACCATTTGTAATAAAAGTGTTAAATATAAACAATTTAAAGCATTGCATAGTTAATTCCTGACTCCAACGTTGTTCTTTAGGATCTAATTAAGGTCCTTTGAATTTTGGTTTCGCATTCCTATAATCTCAGTTGATCAGTAGTCTTGTCTCTTCACATTGTGCACAGAGAAGTGTACATTAATTTTGTAGTTTGGCGACAGTCCAGCTTAGATTTCGTAAAATGAATGCTTTACAGCGCTTTTCTCAAAAAGTCATCATTCCTACTATTCTCGAATAAGTGTTTACAGCAAATATGAAATAGACATAAATGTGTTTGAGTTTCATTTCTGCATCGATTCGAATAACTTCATCTAAACTTCATTATATCTCATCGCCTTGTATCGTTGTTTTTGTAAGAACGTTTTAAGCTGTTTTTGCTCGCTGACTTTTACTGATATCCATGTTCGAAATTGTGGTACATATACATGTCTTATGTTTAGCTGTAAATAATACAAAAAGTCCACTTTTATGCTACTACTTAGCACGAAATAACTAAGCAAAACATTAATAGTTACCTTTTTGATTTATTAAAATTTAGTGAAAAATTTGCGTTTATATAATAAACATTAACAAAATAGGAATATTAATGTAAAGTAAATGACGTATACCAGTAAAAATATAACTTTTAAATCATCGTGAAAATACACAAATATTACATAATTATAACTTTCATTAATTAATAAAAACGTTAGTAGGCATTTGTCCACGGAGCCATCAACTGAATTTCTTACGGGATTCTGTAAATTACTCCCTTCCAAGAGATAATTTGTCTCGAGTGTCATTTGTCAAGTTTCTTGATCAGACTCGTGCAAGGGACAGGGCAGAGGGAAAAACAAAACAGCCCTTCACACAATGGCTACTTACTTTTGTCATCCACATCGTTAGTAAATGACTTCAAGGTTGATAGATTACATTTATCAATCAATATACAAGTATGAACATTGTGGCGTAGGTACATTCTGTTGAAAAAATCAATATGACTTTTATTTCTCATATATTAAAGCCAATGTTTTTTTTTTGAAAACCCGAAAAATATGATGAGTAATGTCTGTAGGTCTGTCTGCAGGATCGTAGCGAAGCTATCGATGATCGATATCGAGCCGTGTCTTAATTTATAAAGATTTCAGCATGCCTCTGAAGATCATCAGCCCATTCGTTACTTTTTAGACATACTTTAATGACTTTTACTTGTAATTACTATAAAAATTCACCTTCGTTTGGGAGAAAGATGTTAAAATTTGTTAACTGTTTTTTTAAATCTTTAAGACCAGCTATGTGGCTATTTTTAAATTCCTTAAAGGTGTTTCCACCATATTAGAGAAACCGGAAAGGTAAACAATAAATCCTCGCCCGAAGGTTTTTGTCGTTACCCTCCGCACCCTTCCGATGATATTCACGTGATATATTTGAGAAACCCTCCTTTAATATGAGTATTACGGATAGACCCCAATGTGTACCGACTTATTGCTGCAAAGAGTCGATATAGTGGGGAATCGCGACTTTCGCTGTTGTAAAAGTGACTCAAGTCAAGACCTTTTGGATTTTAATATAAGATACTTTAATAAACAAATTATCTAACAAACTCTGTCTCAATCTCTCTTTTCTCATTCTAGGGTTCTAGGCTCTAATTCAAACTGCATACTGGCCATTTTTAAACACTCTCCTCTCTTTCAGCCTACAGTTGCCCACTGCTGGACAGAGGCTTGTACCTGCTGCTCTTTAAATAAATTGATTTTTTTTCATAAAAAAAAGTTTAGTTTACTGGTATATACCGGCAAATACAAAGACAAAATGAATGGACTTTTGTCCTTTCATTTTTAGCTATTTATTAAATTATATTAATTTAATTATTAAAAAAAAAAATATGTTGTTGAAGTTCTCGTATTAAAAATTAATCTGTCCCATGCAGCTTTGACAAACAAAATCAGTTATATCATAATTTCGGAAAATAAACTCGTGGTCTTGCCTTATACATGTCGTTCCAAGACAATTAAGTTGACAGAACCTAGAACCTTTAATAAATAAATATGCACTCATCAGGTGAGTGACGCACAACCAGGTGAGTAGGCGGAGATTACGGATTTCCATCCTCCATCCTTTCGCTTCTTCTGCGTCCATACATAGAAATAAGCTGACTAATAGAAACCTTAAATATCACTTCATTATCTTGCCATTAACTTCTGATAAATACTGAAAAACTTTTTATTCTTTCTCTCATTCTCTCTTCTATTCTAGCTCAAATAGATTATTGCAGTTGTATGATCGAACATTTAATTTACGTATAAAATCAAATATAAACTTTTAATTGACATAACATATTCCGCTTTATGATGCAGTACAAACACGCGAAACGCTTTAAAGTGAAAACCCGAATTTAATTTTTGTTATACGAAACAGCTATTAAGCTGAAAATGTATTTTATTTGTCCAGTAAATTGAAAAGCCCGTTGGATTACGGCGTTGTTCTAGGAATTAAAATGTTGCTATATTACTATCAAAAAGTTTTAATCTCCAAATTTATTTTAAATAAAAGAAAAATATTTAATACAATTGAAACGCTTAAAAGCGCTTTTAACTCAATTATACTCAATTATACAAGCGGTAAGTTTGGAATTCTGAGGCCGAGATAAATAGCTTAGCGACGTTCTAAGCATGACATTATATAAATAGACTGAACTTTTGAAGAAAGTTAACCTATGCTTAGCAAATATATCGCTTATTAGTATCGATTCTCGAGGACTTAGCACTTGCTAAGTATGAATTTAACGGCTCGGCTCGATAATGTCATGTTGTGGGTGGAATTTCGTAAAAACCGTTCTTAACTGACCTCTACTCGGTAAAAGGAATATTCCTTCCAAATTTCAAGTCTAGTCCATATGGTTCCAGAGATATCGTGATAAGGCAATAGATACATGGAGATCTTTTATATTATATCCTTTTTCGAGTGACCATTTACGAGAGGAAACCGTTTAAGACGAAACAAGTCTCTAATCCCAAGCATGACTATCACTTGGTAAACTTAAATTAACAAATTTCAGTTGGTCCGATGAAGACATTTGCGATACCCCCTTAACTTTCCGTTTAAAACGGCTTCATTAACTTTAGTTAGATAAATGGCATCATTATAAAGTTACTTTTTGACCTTAAGCAATCCCTTAGAATCTAATAGTTTAATTAGCTTTATTGATAAGTAGATATTAGAATTGTAAATCGTGTTATGGTAACGTAAGCTAAGGATTGCTACAAATTGCCATATTCGCCGATTTGTACTTCACTGTTACGTACCTTATATTTTTAATGAACGTAAGTTAGTGTGTCACTTTATGGGTCTCAATAAGAGGTTGCTTCATCATATTTTTTTCTTAAACTTAAAAGCGTATGCTAGGTTATGTTTCAGGACAATAGTCGCATGGCGAATTCGAACCTACGACCTCATAATCGGCAGTCTGTACTCTTAACCATTAGGCTATTAGCGCTTGAACATAAATGCAGAACCTGGTTCAATTCTGAAAAGCACGAGTAACAATTAACAATAAAATATTGTTAGTAGTAAAATATTGTTAGGTAGAAGTGTTTGAAATGAAACAGATATCACTTTTAGTGATATCTGTTTCATTTCAAAATATTCACAAACGTTAAACTCTTATTTTTTCTAAATTAATAAAAATAAGAGTTGCCTACTAAGGTATTCAAAGAAACTTTAAAACGAAATATTATAAAATCTTTAATATGCACCAAATAAGACGTTAGTTTAGTTGAGAGTACACAGTGACATTAAACAAACAAGTTGAAAGCTCAAGTGGAGCTATAAAATAGGTCATTAATGTTTTCACACCATCGAGCAACTTTAAGCAAACAACGGAATAATAAAAAAGTAAACATTCGAGCGAAGAGTTTGTTTTCGAGCTCGAGAATGCATTCTGTAGTTGTTGTTTTTTATTCGTTCAGTTTCAGTCGAATCCGAGCCAATTAAATTGCAACGTCAACAGCACTGAATTTTCGTACTGTTGTTTTTGTATGTTACAGACAATTTTAATGTTTATATTTTTTACAAAGAATATGTCTTTTATTTGAATAAAAATACAGTTTAGAATCATAGTATATTTTAATGCTTATCAATTTCGATTTGACAATTTTTTCATTGCTGGACGTAGACCTTAAAGCATTGCCAGTGTATAATAACAGTTTCGATTATTGCTAGTGTACACGGGCCTTGACTTGAGGGTCTCGCCATAACTTCAGTCATTGTGAATTATTAAAATGTAAATTTGGTGATAGGCGTAATAACTAGTCGACTTGAGTACTTATATATCATTCTAGGAGAAATTAATATTAAACAGCAAAGACGTTTGATTGTTTGTTTGTTTCGGATTAACTCAAAAAAGACTAAACCAATTTTAAAATATAATTTCACAAATAGTTAGCTCTTCGGTTAGTGAATAACCTAAACTATGATTTTATGTATCTATCTACCTATCCAAATAAAACTGGGGTGAACTTTTAGTTAGCTATAAATTATAAACTATTATTTAAACATACGGATTCTTCTTCTTCGGATTCTATATGACGCGGATTCCGATCATTTAGATATGTAGTTCATAAGACAGATGAATATAAAAAAATCTTATTGATTTATTAAAACTATATTTAACTATACACCCAGCTCCAAGTTCCTACGACACCACACTCACACGACTTAAGCTCCTTTAAAAAACAGCATACTCCTTGCTTAATAACCAACAGCGCCTCTGCAGTTGTTCTGATGTTCATGAACGAAGTTGATCAGTTAATTTTAGGCTGTTATTTGACCCCTTCTCCTGTAAAATAATATTTAGAAAGTTATTTTCTTAAGATTTTAAAATTTTCACCAGTAAATTATTTTGGTCATTGGTCTAATATTAAGGACGCGAATGAGAGTTCGTTTGTTTGTTACGCTTTGAATCTTTAACGACTCTACAGATCATCATGAAATTACGCACACACATCGTCAGGACTAAAGAAAATGACATGGCGTACTTTTTTTTCGAAAATAAAACTGTTCCCGAGGTTCATAAAACTTTCATTTATTATATCGGTTGCCATGGTAATGTTTCATGTTTTGACAATAACAACTTTGTCACACATTTCACCGATTATACGATAATACCCGGAATCATGCTACAACATTTTCCATTTCTTTTTATTTTTGATTTTAAATAAAACGAAATAAGCATAACGCAAGTTGAGTCAAACCGAGTCACATTTCCAATTTTGAAATTTTACGAGCATTCCCGTATTGAAAATATCGATAAAGTTTCTCACATCTATGTGGAATGGCTCTGAGATATCTTATTTATTGCTCAGATATTGGCCGTTAAAACTTTTCGTTGTCCAATATAATGGGAACTTTCGCTATAAAAGATGCTTGATTTGTGTAATCCGAAATATTGCAAATGTTAAGCCAATGAAACTAACTCACCGCTTATTTAATACAACTGAAATAACTGACGACTGCCAAGTTACGTGAACTGAATGTTAACTTTTAAATGTGTGCTGGAACCCATATCTCTTCCCGCCTGGTTTTTAAAATTTCTATGGTTTGCATTAGACTTCACTTACCGTCTTGGGCCTCCGTCAAAGACCGTTACAGACTTACATGGTCAATAAAAAACATAACCGTCTTTTTTGTCATGGGTTTACTTATTTTTACTTAATTACTCTCTATTAAATGTTATTTATTATTCTCTTTTATAAAAAGCTGTGCGTAAATTTTAACGCAACAGTAAGGTATTGAAAATATTGTTTGCAATTGTTCTCGCTAGGAAAATTGGTTCTGGACTGCGACTATCAAAAACTGAAATTGGTTTCGACCTCAACACAATTACTTTGCGTCGGCAGCTTTTGTGCCGATATTGCCGTTCCAACTTTATTTACCTATCGATCTCACAGAAACCTTACTTTCTTGTCATCGCCACGATTTGATGATTACGATAATTAAAAATTGACAGGGCCTGACCCTGTCAATTTTTGTGCGGTGAACGTATTCAAACAAACCAGACAAGTCGAGAATAAGTCGAGACCTAATAATAACTGTTAAAATCTCATACCAGAATCCTAAGAGCGATACCACACGAGCGTTGCATCAGCGTTGCGGCAAATGAGCGGTAACGCTGCGTATACAAAAGTCATAACCACATGCCATACGGTGCTAACAATGCAGCATCCAAAACAACATGCGTTAGCGCGCGAGCAATGCACATTGGACCACAGAGAGGCTGGGTGCTACAAGATGCGATGCCGCAGTGATAACGGAGCGCAGTATTATCTTAGTATCAAACTCCAAATCTATTGTCATTCAAAGACTGACATGCCCACTATGGGTGATGATGTGTCGACCGAGAGCTATGCTTTGCGTTGCGTATTTGCTGGCGTGGCACACTGTCGTGTAGAACGAATGTTATTATTATTTAAAATTCTATAATTTTTGATTAAATATTTAATCATTATTCCCCATAATGATCCATCCTTGGCGATGTTTTACATTCAGCAGTGGATAATGATGACGGATGATAATGATTTCAAAATATTCGTTTAACAATTATTTAATGGCGAAAAAACAGGAGTAAATTCGAACAATTAGTTTTCGCGCGCCTCAAAAGTGTTGTACGTAATTAACGCTAGGAAGGTACGTAAGGAACGATAGGAATAACTCGGCTCGATTGGGAAATAAATAAACTAAAATCAATAGTAAAATTACATAGTAGTAGTACATTTAGATTAAACCAATGATATTTTATACTATAGATATGTTATAGTCATACAAAATTACCAGTCAGAAGTATTCCATAGTAGTGAAAGCAACGTTCACACATATCAAATGTTGTAAAAACGATAGCGTAATTAAATAATAATAATAATACCTGGTTGTCGTGACTTTGTTTACATTGAGTAATTACTTTTGATGGCCCAATATTATTTCGTCAAGATTCGTCTATCTCCATTCGATAACAACTTCTTCAAAATCTTCAATCCTACTATGATAAAGATAATATTTTAACTTTAAGTAAATTTAAATCCGAAAGCTTTAGAGCGAGCGTTTTCGTGGTGCGATAATTAAATTATACGAAACCGCAGACGAATAAGTCTTGCTGCCGAGTTACTCGCATACGTGGCGTTGATGAGATGTCGACACCCGCGACCTGTCTGACATTCCTCAGAGATTCCGTCGACCTTCGTTTATGCTTTGCAGTGTGTGCAGCAAAATACATATGAGATCTATTAAATTTTCTAATTGTATTTCTTTGAATTAATCAATAGCAAATTTTGTAGAGAAGATTAAGGAATAGTTTAATTTATTAATTTGTAATCAAAGAATAAATGCAAATAAAATATGACTGCTGACATTTATAATCTTTATAATATGTACTATGTATATCTATATATATAAAAAGGAATTCATATTTCCCTTGGTCACGGCATCACGCGTAAACGTCTGCACCAATTTTTCTATACTTTTTTTTGTGTTGTTATTGTCAGAAGTCGCGCAAAAAAATTAGAGATTTTATTAAAATCTAACGACTATTTCAACTTCGGGCTTTTGACAGTTCGAGCGTATTTTTGGATAAAAATCAATTTGATAGTTAGAAAAAAAGAAAAATTGTACAGAATTTCTTTTTTGAAAATTTCCAAGTTCATCTTTGTACAATTTTTTGACAAATGTCCTTGTAAAAGGATTTCGATTAAATTAAAATGCGCGGCGGGTCAAACCACGGGGAACAGAGGGTTAATAGCATTATTCGGTATAGTTTCCAACATACATATTTTATATTAGGTATATAGGTTACTTATTTACGTGTGTTGCAAAAACAGCAAATTTACCTAAGCAAATACAAATAAGTATATGCTTAGGTAAATTTCATTATTCTTTTTTTTTTCTCTTGACCCAAGTGCGTAGATTGATACCTCTCAACAGGGCGAACGCGTTAGCTTGTGCGAGTGCAGGGCAGTCGTTTAGAAGTCGCTTAGCAGTCGCCTACGAGTCGGTTCGGTTTTATACAGTTTCATGTAAATAAATTTATTACCTTCGGACGTATATTATTAAGTGATATTATGTACGCGCCGTGTCGGATAGCAAGCATTGTGAGTGCAGGTTTGCAGCTGGAGTAAAATGGCGCGCGCGCTATGGATCCTTGATCACCAACTTAACTGAATCGATTTAGACCTGGACAGATTGACTAGATCCTTTAACCACAGAGTATCATAGTGGTAAGTCATTTCCATAAACTATAACATAGATGCCGCGGACCGCCGATCCCGTATTGTTTGGCACAAATATAGTAAAGAACAATGAGTGAGATAAGTTTTTCATCATAAGAAGGAAATATTTTTTTATAATAATAATCTTACAAAAATATTTAATACTCGCGACTTCGTCCGCGTGGAATCAAATTACCCGGAATAACCGGACAGACACATAGATAAAAATTTTAAAAATTGTATTTTTGTTATAAGTACCGTATATAAATTATGTATATTGGGTATGGGAATTTAATTTTGATATTACATACAGACACTTCAATTGTATTTATCTGTATAGATTATTATTATAAGATATTTTTGCCTTTGACATATGCCTGGTTGGGTTATAAAATATACAATAATCTAAAGGTTAGAGCGCTTCTTAAGAATAAAGGTTAAATAATAGAATTACCTGAAGAAGAGACTTTCAATACAATAAAGTAATTCACAATACGATATAGAAACGAGGAGAGAAAAATTTATTGTTTCGCAACAAAAGAGCACGTAATCCAATAAAGCTTTGCCTTTTGTGATTATATTTTCCAACCACATATTTAGAACACAAAGGCGAATTTCACAATACTACTACCTTTTTAGTTTTCAAATAAAGTCCGTGTAATTTACGTGGCGAAAATAGTAATTTCTTAATTTATTTTATTCTCGACTAATGTTGGTGCACTGCATCGTCCGGGTGAAGTTCAATATTGCTCATTAATAAGAAAAACAAGCCAATGTTACGTCTACGGAGAATGTAAACTAAAATCAGTCCAGTAGTAACGAGCCAGTGATCTTTCGGACATCAAGCGACCGCCACCCATAGGCATCTGCAACAACCTAATAAGTTGCAGATTCGTTGCTTACCCTTAATAGACAGTGGCGATGATAATGTACGTTTCCTTATATCTATCCCCTTCCCGTTCAAATCCTCAACCCCCCTTCACATCGTTTCATTATTAGAAATAGATGGGATGGGAAAGAGGAGTAAAATTGGGCCTCCTTCTCCTATTTATAACACTACTAGCGGTCTAAATTACAAATATTCGAATTGAAAGACTGTCGATATCGTTTAATATAGGAAAGTAATTAAAGGAATTCTTAATACTTTCAAAGTAGGTATTTATATTTTTACTTATTTCAAAACCATTAACAGCACTCAATGTTGGTCCGTGAAACATGCCACTTTCCTAAGGCTATCTTGTTAAACTTAAAAGGGGAGAGGCGTTCTCCTCAACAAAGTAATCTTGAACATCGATCTTTCGCAGAGGAAGGTGTTATGACGAAATGAATAACATCCTGTCAGCTTTTTATTCTTTAATGGCATATCCGGATCCTGTAAAAGTGCAGTCAAAACAACCCTTCTAAATCACAAATACGTATTTGAACTATATAGTTCTCTCCTCTTTTAGCTCCATTTTACTTAATTAAACAGAAATTGATGAGCAGGTTATGGGAAGAACTTGTCAACCGGCAACGCACTCATCAGGCATAGAAGTATAAAATACCTCTTTTTTAAGACTACTCTGAGGTCGTCGTTCATAGTACTTACAACTTCTGCCAGTGTTGTCTAGTCTACAGTTTGAAGTATTGTCTTATACTAAGCATGGTAAAATTATTTCCTTAGAGATCCGCTCAAATGTGAGGCACGATAGATTAAATTTTTCTAACAGAATAGTTGTGACACTTTTCATATACACTCGAGAGATATAGAGAGAAACTGGCGAAATTCTATGAAAACGGAAGAGGTAAAGAATGGAAATTAGCTCTAGATTATAATAATGCCGAATCTGTCGAGAAGATGACATAAGAGATGCGTCCTCGCGTCATTTGATATCGGCAACGGAATTGTCTTTGATGACAATGGTTTAAGTAAGAAGACTTAAATGTAAACCATTATTCCCTAGAATGGTTGGTCTCAGGCAGGCGGTAAAATCTTTAGCCAAAACCTTTACGGTCTGGACTATGGTCATACTGTGCCGATCCCACATAACGTGGGAAAAGGGCAGGAAGTAATAACTTTCAAGATATACTCGGGGTCAAAATCAAATTATGTAAATATCATCGACTGATAGCAAACTTCGTCACTTTATAATCGGATTAGGTCAACAAACTCAGATGTTCCCTTGCTGGTTATCTCCGCACAGATCTTATACCGCTATTCATGAAGTAACATCCCTAATCAATAAACGGTTTTTGGAAAACATTAAATTATATATTCAAAGGGTGTGCTATCGACAAATTACACGCCATTTGAACCGCTACAAACGCTGAATTTTAATAGGATAATGGTACAGTCGTACACTTAATACAATTGGATACATAAAACCGACCTCATAGCTATACCTTTTTTTAAGGTTACATGCTTGTAAGGTTTCTTTACATTTTTAGTTTAGCAAACTAAAGCAAAATGAGTGCCTAATTGTTAAGGGTGCGGACTGCGAATGCTCAACTTGGTTTTGGGTTTGAATCTGCCATGCAAATATTGTCGTGAACCATTTCAACGATTAGGAATGATTAAAAGAAATACTAGTAAATGTTTTCGATAACTATACTAATATTTCAGTTATATGCCCGAGTAGGGTTGGCGTCAGGCAACCGGCCGGCCGTTAAATACTGTAGCCAAAACCTTTCTGTTAAAGTATGGACTACGGTCGTACTGTGCCGACCCCACATCAAAAAGTGCGAAAAGGGCAGGGAGATTTATATTTAGTAGAGTCCAAAATTTGTGTCCAATCGATTAACCAAACGGTTAACCTCTTGTCGTAAATACCACAGACATTTCTTCTTCTCATTTAGCTCTGTAAAACGCATTCCAACCCTTGTCCTCCAGTTGGGTTATAAAGGCGTTATGAGTTTTAGTGTTGCAATTTTAAAATTATAAAATCCAATTAATTTTACAAATAATAAAAAAAAAATATTTCATCAAACATTCAGCAACAAATATTTTAAAGACTTATAAATGAAATATAGGTACGTTAATTTTCATCCAATAGTTCGTATAAAGTTTCATCTTGTTAGTACAAAGGACTTTGTTCTCGGATGTAACTTTCTCGAGTTGAATGTGCAAGTTTAAGACGCACCGTTCACTGCGTCACATTTTTAACTGACAGCCGAGAAAGACTTTGTGGCATCAATAGAATGAAAAGTTTCGGTATGTATAAGGAAGGAAGAAAATAACTTTATCATAAGGTTTTTAAACAATTCTTCACTTATTTGGTCTTTGAGGCGCACTGAATAAGAAACAGTGATCTTACTCATATTATTATTTTTTATGGCAGAAGGTCGCAAATGAGCGAGCGGGTCACTTGGTATTAAGTGACCGCTACACATAGACATCTGCAACAAGCTAATGAGTTGCAGATGCGTTGCCTTTAATGGACGTAAGAGTGAACAGACAGGAAAAAGGATATTTCTTTTTCGTGTCCCATACCCACGCCTCAAAATCCTCTTCCCCTTCCCTTCATTTTTTAGAAAAGGATGGAAAGGAGAAGAGGACTAGACATGGGCCATTATCCAGTCAAAACTAAGATACTTATATGTGAATTTGTTGCCCCGAACATGTACAGTATACAGTTTGCATGTTTTTTGTTGTTTGTTGGCACTATTATTCTGGGATTTTAGGACTTTTTATTATTGTAAGACAAATAATAAATATTTTTCCTTCACATTAACGTGAAATAATAGACCTTGTATCTTGATACTGTTAAAAGCCAATTATAAGTTGTTTGCCAGAAAATCGCGCGATACATTTAGACGTCGCGAACAACAAATAACTAGCGGAACTTCCTTAATTTATTGCACACTATTGTTCGTTTATTAATACCATCGTGAAATTTTCCAACAAATTACTTAAAGTACATAATTATCAGAAGTTAAAACTTTTGCTGAGACTTTCCCTATATTACCTCCACTTTACTACTTCAAAAAAATTCTCAAAATCATCGCAATACAAATCTCCTAATGTGATAATCTTTCGTGGGCTTTTGCACTCGACGTTTTTATGTGCGCGGATGACGCGCGTTGGACGCGATTAGGATGTCTATCGAATGCAAGACCGTAGACGCCTTGTGACTTTGTATCGCTACAAACGCGCAGAAGAAGCGTTCATCAAAAACGCGCTTCGTCTACACGTACAAAAAACGTCGTGTGCAAAGCCCTTAAGTATTTGTTTTTTTTTTACTTCGGAAACCCATGATAATGGGGGCTTTGAAATAATTCAAATACAAAATCCTAGCAAACATAAACCCTACTCTGAAAATATCTTACCCTGCGGGGATTCTCCGTAACGTCGCCATATTAATGGTAGCTACGTACATATTTATCATGAATTCCTGTAGGGCGCGGGGCAACGACAGAGCAGTTCTATGCGGGGATTTATGGTTCACCTTGCCATTTGCCCACTTGTTATCTCTTCCCTTCAAGTTTTTATATTACTTGCTTCATTTTTAAAATATGATTCTTTTCAAGTGAAGTTTATTTTCATGACATGTTTTTCAAATACAAAAACTCTTCTTTTGACGCGTTTGGGTAAAATGATGATAGTGAGACCTAAAAGTGACACCAACTTCACGGTCTAACCATGGCAACCAATAACAATTTTTTGATATTGACCTGTAACATTTTTTGTTTTGTTGCGTCGTCAAACCGTTATGATTTCGACGGACAGTGAACAGTGGTAAGCCACACGACCAAATGCGTGGACGCAATGTAATACATAGTTCTACGACCAAGCAACATCGCTCAGCATTTGAAACATAATAGAGTTGAAGTTTTATGCTATAAAAAAATACTGAGCTATACTGCGTTGTCGTTCCTGCGCCAAACCGCTTAGCAGACCCTACCCTCTTCACGTGCGTTACCCTCCTTCTCGCTTCCTGTAAACGCACGTAGTTTTAAAGCACCATATGCAAGTCGTTCTGATTTGTAAATTAAAACTACATAGTGGATCCGTCGTCACAACACTCTTGTACAAAAAATACCCGGTGGCATGCACAGTTACCTGTGTCATGAGACTTACTTACTGGATGTTCGCCTACCCAAGAACATAAGCTGCAATCAAGTGTTCTGAGACACAAATTCACGCTCCGAAACTGCTTTACCCTAATAACTTCCAGCATAATGGGGCACCTTTCAGTCTTGTACACCTTACAACGCCAAAGTACATTAGTACTATTAGGACATTTTACTTGGTAAGTTAAAGCCTTAATATATTTTTTATTTAATTCGGTAAACTTAGGAGATATCGAAAGAGTGTTTGAAGGAAAATGTACTCACGTTTGTATTTATCAATCCATGATGATTGAATACAAACAATATTTTTTCATTCACAATTTTTGGACCTTCTTTTCAAAGTTTTCAATTGTTATTTGGCAAGTTATTATTATTTATTCGGTCAATATCAGTAACACACCGGGCCATTGTTTGATACAAAACTTATAAATTGTCATCGGAAAAGGTTCCGCCACATTTTCGGATTTTTCTACTGAAACGTAAAAGTTATAAGTTAATGTCTATAAATAGTTAGTGGCAGTCACTTAACTTCGCTTGGAGATATACACGGTCTATCTTTTACAGTGGATATCGAAAATGTTGATGGGGAGCAATCTCCTAAGCAAGTTAACCTATCATAGACTACGTACTAAAGGCTAGCGGTAGGTGAACAAATATGGTTAAAAAAAAACAATTTGAATGTTCACTTTGGAAATATTTTGAAGTAACAAGTTCAAACACGAAACAAGGTAACAGTAATAATTCGAACAAAAGTTGTAATTTAATTGAGTTGAAATTTGTTCCTTTGCGTTCTAAAATTTGATCCAAATTGTAATTGTTAACTTTGACCATAATTATAATAATTGTAGCTGAACAACTGTCTCGAACAATTTCAAAATGAAACAATTATATGTTAATTGCCAAAACATTTTGAAAATTATTCAAATAAATATATTTTTACTACAATCATGAAATGGATTGGCACAAAATACCTTGTACGTTACGTAATAAAACTCTTTTCAGAGTAACTACAACCACAGCAGCGTTTGGCCTACTTTTGCTTCTATTTAAAGATGGATTTTGATTTGCTAAGTAGAAAGGAAATTAATTAATGCCACAACATTAATGGAATGCGGTAGTATGCTGCGTATACGAACAAATTCCACCTAGAACCAAACTCCTAAAGAATTAAGAAGATAATAGAACGGCGTGTTAAAAAACGCATTGTTCTTTTCCCATAACCCTACCATGATAACCTGTTTTTAGACTTGACTACGTTTGATGAGTTTTACCGTGTAAAATCATGATGCGATAACCATACTGCGATATATACAAAGCCGATTAACTTGGCCGTTGTGATATAAATTCAGGAATAATAAATGATTTCCGTGTACGTTATAACAGTCAACAAACAACCCGCTCCATTAGCACTAATTGCGTCGGGGCTCGCCTTCACGTCTCTGTATTTTTAGAGTACACAATCTACACAGTCATTTTTATTCATTTCTTTATTACATAAATAATTTCATTTTAAACATCGTCGAATAAAATTAACCTATCGTATTATTTTATTATTGCAATTTAAAAAAGGATTTAAGTCTAAGATACCGAAAAGATAAAATTATGTCGCTAAAATGAACGTTGGTTTGGGCCCTTATAACTAGATGGACAACACACTGAAGAAAAAACTAATAAAGGAAAGAAAAAAAATTACGTTAAATACACTACAATAAAAAGACAACAAAACCATATTAATACAAAAAAGGATTAAAAAAAGTGTTGTGAAACAACAGAAAAAAAATCCCTCTAGTGGGACGAAACGAGTCCACAACACTGATTTACAGTGCCGCCCAACTGTAGTGTCCGAACACATCATCACGTACAGGAGAAAGTTAAAGAAATTATGTTTCTTAATAGAAAAAAAAAAGATTTTTGGAAAGGCAGACAGAAAGGCGATTAAGATTCCCCGAAACTGAAGAGCATAAAGGCGTAGTATGTATGAAGGCGAAGCAGCAACCTTTTATACTTATTCATTTCATTTTTGTCTTAGTTTTGCTCTATGTAAATAAATACGTTTATAATTTATTACTAAATGAAATTCCCGTAGAAAACAGCATAAAAACAGAAATTTGCAGCAAACGATGTCTTCCGCTCCCATTTCCAATTTAAATAGTCGTCTAAAAAAACTCTAAAACCTTTTAAGGTTGTAGCGGCCATTTAAATTTAAAGCCATTTTTCTGAACACGAGAATATCAAGTTAAGAAAAAGATTATCTATTACCGGGTATTTTAAAATCTTTCTATTTGTTTTATAAAAGTTCACAAAAGTTTTTTTGCTGCTAAGTTTTATATTATGGATGCCCTACAATTCCCAGTAAATGCACTGATAAATGAAAGAAAAGTGACAAGGTCTATTTATATTACAAAAGTTAGTGTCACTGTTGATAGGGGCGTCTTAGACGAACTTATATTAACCAAATTATTGACATTCTAAACAAGGACGATATTAACAGTACCCATAACTCACAGAGACTATTCGTTTACATACATGAATTAATAAAAAATAACAGACTTTTTATATCAAAAGAGAGCGAACGAGCAGCGTGTCGCCTATTATAAGAGAGATCACCGACGTCCAGAACATCCGCAATACCAGAGGAACTGCAGACGCGTTGCCGGCCTTTAAGGAAAAAGTACGGTCGCTTCTTAAAGGACCCTAAGTCGTATTGGTTTGGAAATACCGCTGGAGACAGATCATTCCACAACGCGGCTGTGCGAGGGAGGAAATTTCGCGAAAAGCGCACTGTAATAGAACGCCAACAATTAAGATGGTGTGGATGGTAGTAAGAGCTATAAACTGTATGGTTATTGAGATTTTAATGATTTACTTTCATCGTATGGGTTTCAGGCTGACGTCATCGATGCCCTTTGACACCCCGGGGAAAAATACCAATCTGACCCCTCACTCTTCAAAAACTTCAAGCCGTTTAGGTTAAAAGAGGTCACAATAGAATGGACACTCATTCCCACGGTATTCTTATCCATAATTCATCGAGCCTATATCTTAAAAGTGACAGGAAACGTCACCGTGTACTGAGCAACGAAGACGCCTCGACTTCGCACGGGTATTTAACAAAAATTCTATCGCCTATGTTCATCAGGGATAATGTAGGATTCTAATGGTGAAAGAATTTTTCAAATCGGTCCAGTACTTTCAGAGCCTATTCAATGCAAACAAACAATCAAATATTTCCTATTTATAGTATTAGTTTAGATAATATGTTTTGCTTCTGAGAAATGAACGTAAGACTCGTACTTTATGATTATAGTACATATACATAAATACCTTTTCATTTACAGTCGAATTACTGATTAATAAAATTAAAATAGTCCTTGTCGAGAAAATATATTATACCAAATATCTACTTACTACTTCGCTTACTATTTATTTAATGAACACGACTTCCTTTGCTTTACAATGTACTTTGCCAAAAACTTTGTTTCATAAGTACATTTGCGAAACTTTTTCATTGTTATTACTCTTATTTCCTTTCCTTACCAATAAAGCGCATCTGAGAGATTTGTGATTTTCCTTAGTACGTATTCAAATTCAAACTATATAACTTTTTCATTCGTATTTTATTAATATTTAAAAGTGTTATATATCAAGTAATCTTACTATTATTATAAATGTGAATGTTTGGATGGATGTTTGTTACTCTTTCAAGCCGAAACCGCTTAACGGATCTGGATGAAATTTATCACAGAGATAGATTATAGTCTGGAATAGTAAATATGCTACTTTTTATCCTGTACTTCTCGGAAACAAAATATTAAGAGAATTATTAAATGAAGAAAGGAAACCTACTAATAGTTTCTTTATAGTTTATTGAAAGTTTAATCTTTTCTGAGTGTCTAATAATAATCCATTTTATAAAACCCCGAGGTCTAGAAAGTGCGATCACGTAAATTCCATAGCACAAGAACCACCTTTTACCCTTTCCATGTAATTTAAATTACGCCATAAAATTGAAAGTTAATGAGCATGTTCCGCCAGTATCGTGTTTCATCAGACCGCGGCTTTAAACAGATTCTGCTTCGAAACGTAAACGGTTTTGTTAAAGGCTTTAACAACGCGAACGTTCACGTTACATCATTGCTTTTTAGATCGATTAACGTGAGGTCAAGTATTTAAGTAAGTTTTTCTTAAATTAAATAAATCAAATCAAATAATTGTACAAATTTATCATTACACAGATTTAAATATTCACCTGTTGGTAGTTAAAAGTTAAGTTAAATCGTACGAAGATATCAGGATATTATCAATTCTCAAGAGATTATAGTAATTAGCAAACATTTTCTATAACCTCGTCACTAGTATTGAGATTGTGTAGAAGCCATACTGACGTCACTTCAAACTATGAAACAGTTATACTTTAAAGTGACGTCAGTATGGCTAGTTGGGATTTGAATGGATAGTCAAACATAAAACCCGGTACGACCAATACGACTAGCAAATTTTCTATAAGAAATTCTAATTTAAATAATATTTGACACATTGGAATAAAACTAATATTACGGATTTTATAGCGTTTATTTTATGTTTTTTGATTCCCGACGTTTCGAGTACATTACTGCGCTCATGGTAACGGGGGAGATGGGTGAATGCACAAGAGACGTGCGCCAGGATCGCGCCAAATGGAAATCCATGATCTCTGCTTAGTCCTCTGGGTTAGGGGCGTAAGTGCATATTTATTTATATTTCATTGAATAATTAACTTGTAAATGCTTCAGATGTCGTATATAATAACATTAAACGATTCAACCCTTGAAGCTTTATTTATATTCGTATTTTTACTACTTAATATGATAATTCGATAGAGGCAGAGTTCCGTAATTCGCAGTGATATATGCCTTACTATAATTTAACGTAGTAAATTCAGTTGATAAGTGCAAAGCATACGGCACGTAGTTATTTTCTTACCGCGGCACGCTCGCTCCCACTAATTCATCAAGTCTTATCTATCCACCGCAGTTCAGAGCGCGGTTCACTCACCAGAACATTAATTTAAACTCACTGAAAAAGCGAATCTTCCTATATAAAAGATACCTGTGGATATACTTGACAAAGAATAGGTAAGGACAACGGGATGCGAAGGGTCAGTCCTTTCACTATAGTCAATAAAAGAAGTATACTTACGTCTACTTGACACCATTAACCTGTGAAAGAGAAAAGGAAACTGTTATAGGTAAACCTAAAGGTGGTCAGGTGCCATGTCTTTGTGAAATTACTAGCCTTCTTTCCCTAATGCCTTCAAACAATAGTAATAATAATTAAAAACTAACAGATCTCACAAAGCTTTGGTGAAGTAAAGTATTTTTATTATGTAACTAGGTGGCGTCATTTTTAATCTGAAAATAAAATCATGAAGATAGTCAAGATATTAAAAAAGGTGTTATATCACTATTATGATTATATTAGTTATGATTACATGAAGAAGCGAGAGAGGTGTGCCAGGATCGCGCCAAATGGAAATCCATGATCTCTGTCTACCCCTCTGGGTTACGGGCGTGAGCGCATATTTATTTTACATGACTGTG
>JWHW01037895.1:422398-436546 GCA_000931545.1 Papilio glaucus | reverse complement strand
ATAAAAACGTTTCAATTTCAGATCTTAAAGGCAACCAAGCCAGCATGTCGTGTGAACAATGTTATAACAACTAGGCTTTCCTGGTGAGCTAAACTGAAAAATTAAAAGGCAAACGAATTGAGCCAGGCGAAGGTAAGCCAAAGTAAATCTCTTTTTTTTGTTAATTTATAATTTTATTTCATACATTAAAAGTAAAGAATTGACAGTAACGAAAAGAACAATCTAAAAGACAAGATACTGAACAATCCTCTTAAATTAGTCAAGGAGTCCTTCACCGCGTCTAGTCGAGATAAATGAGGAGTTTTTAACGGAGGGACTTCGCACACTTAAAATAAATCCAATTATTTCATTACTTTTTTTAAATCATTTTAGAAGCCCTTAAAATCTTCAGAGCCTTCCTTATTTACTAGTTGAAAATTAATAAATCGATCAAAATCATTTCTTTAATAATAAACCGACTTTAAAAAAGGAAATAGGTTCTGAATTAGCTTGTATTATTTATGTTTGTTACCTCATACATTCGACATTTATGAGTTGATTTTGATAAATTTCCAAATATAGTATAGTCTCCAGATTGGTCCCGTTTAAATTTTATCCAGATCCGATTAGTGGTTGCATGGTTATTCAGGACTTTCGAGAGTTGATGTCGTTGTTTGTGGTTTTATGCGTTTAATAAATAAAGAACCTGGAGGACCTTTTTTTTTGGTGAATCGTATTTTTTTGAAATTATATTTAGATACGAATAATAGATTTTCTCACAAAAGAAGAAACTTGAAAATAAAGGGAAAAACAATAATCGGACTGGAGACATCTATGGACTAGAAACGGAGTTTTTTGTTCTTTGCCTATAAAAACGGATAAAACGACATTTTTTAAAATGAATGCTAGCTAGATCGATTTATCGCCCCCGAAACCCCCCATGTATATGGGGGTTTCGGTTATATATACATTTCATGAAAATCGTTGGAGCCGTTTCCAAGATTCAGATTATATGTATACAAGAATTAGTCGTTTAAAGTTATTAGAATAGATAGATAAACAAATGCTTAACCACGATCCCAGCTGATGTTACAGCCATTTTCTTTTGTTAAATGTAGGCAGGTATTTTTACAACCATATTTATCTTTCGCCTGGAAATCGCTTCTCTATATAAACTTCAAAATCCAAGTCGTCGACTAAGCCAACAAGTGTACGTCGTTCTTATTTATTGTTTAAACGAAAAATACACATTTCGTTCATAAGATTCTAAAGCATTTATTCCGACGAGAAACAGGATATATCTTATACCTTTTGTTATAATTATATATAGCTATATGCGCGCTACACTATCATCGGTCATAATTTATTATCCCTTTGTTATCGCCGCCCTGCGTAAACATTCATTTCCGAAACACCTTTGCCAAATAGACTGGTATTACGAACTAAGAAAAATATCATATATTTTTATTCTTCACATCTTATCTAAAGATATATGCGTCGATGCGACATTGAGGATACTATAATAATTATACCAAATTATTAACCAGGGGGTTGGCAGAGATCACGGATTTCCGTTTGGTACGGTCATGTCACAAATTTTTTTTTGTTTTATTAAAACATTAGTAGATTATTGAAATAATTTACTAATATTTCTTTTAACCATTCCAACTAAACTTAAAAGCTTGTGCTAGGATATGGTTCACGACAATAGTCGAATGGCAGATTCGAACCCACGACCCCAAGATCGTCAGTCCTTAACCATTGGGCTATGGACGCTTCAAATGTCTACACATTTACGAATTTTTATTATATCAAAAACTGCCTTGTAAAGGTCTAAACAATTTGTGGAGTTCGGTGTTCTCAGAATGATATACATATATTATAAGAACACAAAACTGTTATGAACTATTAGAAAAGACCGTCCTTACTGGACGGTAGTAGTTAGTTAGTCTTTGTTCTGTAAGGAGACATATATGTGTAATAAATACCTTGGAGTAAGTCTCTACAAAGACTATAAAATATTTTGTTATATTTCTAATAATAATGATACCTTAACCTTATCACTTTTTCAAAGATAGAGGATGACAAATTTTATAGTAATTACTTAAGTGTACATTTTGTGCGTGAGTGTACGCATTCATCAATCATAATTTATTATGGCATTGTTATCGCGGCCCTGCGTAACCGCTCATTTCCGAAACACCTTTTATAAGACCATGCTTTTAGTAAATAGTGCATTTTGTCTCTAAGATTCTTTTTATTCTAATCTTCTATTAAATCGATCTCTATGGATACTTACCACCCGTTTTGTCTGTGGAACATTAAAATATTTTTTTAAGGACGAAATGCTACATAAAATTTTGTAGTACTTAATTCTGTACCACACTGTATTGTCATTGTGTTCTTATTCCATGAGTGTCATTTCCCATTAGGCGAAGTTTTGTCTCGTCGTCTAGACATAAAAAGGAACAACGCAGCTAGAACGATTTTTTAAATGTTTTTAAATTTTTTATTGATGCCAATATTGTAAAGAACAACATTTTATTTTAAATGTTGATCTGATTTGAATAATGCAGTTATTTATTCATTATTATTATTAGAGCTAATTTTTCTAGAAGGAACGTCGGCCCCATTTTTAAATATTATTGTGCAATGTTAAAATTCAGGCGGCTGACGTCGGGTACTAGCAGCTAGTATTATATCTATAAACTAATATTTAATAAATTTATATACAAACTGTAATATGACCTCGGCCTTAGAAGCAAAATCTTTAGTCCCTTTCATATAATGCAAGCAAAAGGAAATTGGATTTTTCTTTATTCACGCTCGAATAACTTGATAATGTGTGAATTATGAAAATTGAAACCCGGAACTGTGATTTACTTTTACGATCTCAGTCACTCGATATCAAATAATATTTCATCTGTAATATGATAAAAATAAAGAACCTAAAAAAATATATGTTTTAAAAATAATTATAAAAAATTAAAGCAGCCTAAGTTTTTTATCTATTAAGTGAACTATATATAGTACATACACTATATACAATATAAAAACATACATTAATAAAGTTATGTAGGTAACTAACTAATATGTTAAATGCAAATTTTATTATATTTATTACGCCACTCACCTGATCATCATGAAATTTTGCACACACATTGTGAGCTACGTAAAATTAAAAAAGGGTACTTTTTATGCCGAAAAAACTTTCCACGGAATAGGAAAATAAAACCCAATATAGGTTACCGTGGTAACGACGACAGGACACTAACATCTTTTCGTTATTGACATTTAGTTGCATGACATGGCAAATATTACCATGGCAACCAAAAAAACTTTTTGGCAATTACCTATAATGGAATTATTATACACAAAATAAACTTACGAAAATTTCCAGCGACGTAGATAAGAAACGTGCGAAGCCTCAACAACAGCGAGTACTGTATATAAAAAAAGTTTGGTTGTGGCAATTTGCAGATCATATCATTTTGAAAACCGATAGCTGTCGTGAATGATTTTTCCAAGCATCTCTTACAGCAAAGACTCCATTGTAAATAATGCAAAGAACGCTATCAACTTGGTGAACTAACAAAACGAAAGGAACCCACCAATTTTTCATTAGATTCAGAAAGTTATAAAAATGACGAAATTAAGCGAGAAATTTTAAAAGACTGTAAATTTAGAATATCAAAAATTTTAAATTGTAATGAACCTTATTATATCCGTAAATCATGATTGTATATTAAGGCAGTTCGCGAGCGCACTAAACAACGTGACAGCATTAACACCCTCGCGTTTGAGCTTGATCCCTAGCAAATGCAGCGTGTCCGTCCATAATTCGAGCCAGTGGGGGTCGTGCATGTCGCGAGATAACGGATTATAGATCATACTTTAAGTTATAAACAATCTGCCCTTTGAAATATTTCAATGAATAAAATTCAGAATCATTAACTTTACTTTTTTCATTCAATTCAAGAAGTAAAGCTTCAAAAGATTAGAGAAAATTGGGAGTGAAATTTCAAGGATGTATCACTTTTCACGCATATTTAGTTACGTGACAGAGAAAAAAGATACAGGTAACATGATGAAAAGGATATAGAGAGATATATAAAATGTATATTACTAAATGTACTAGTAGAAAACACCCAATCCGCTGGGTTTCTTTTCTTATGGGATATAAATCAAATTATAGTTCACCCTAGAATAATGTAGATAAATAATAGTAACATTTTATCGAAAAATACATTTTCAACCCCCTCTCTTTTAGAACCCTACGACCAGACACAACCAACCACCAAAGTGGCACACGGAGACTTTGAGGCTACAACCACCCATCGAGCCGACGCTCCCTCTACGGAGGGAGCCCTCGAGCTGCGTTACTCTTAAAGAGGCTTAGGCTAGGCGCCCTCTGCGCTCTGCCGCCTCGAGCCCGGTGTAGCTGTAAATGCCTCCTCTAGGCAAACAGTGACCTTTCAGTCACAAAAAAAAATTCAACCACCCACAATCTCAACTGCTATGTAATTACGCATTTCCATTATTATAATTGCGTATTTTGTTTAAGAGATCCCTCTCATTACATTTATTTATATCTAAATATTGAGATGGACTTTGGCAACTAAAATTGCGTTTACCTCCAACAGCCCCATTAGCATTCAACGGTGAAACGTGTCGGAAAAGTGATCGCTTTTCACCGAGGTATTTGTTACCAAAGGGAAAGTGATGGGCATTTTACCATACAACGAAAATCGACTAGACTCACATACAAATATTGATGATTTTGATGAGATAACACATTTTTTTAATATTGCAAAAAATCGATCCTAAAACCCACGCTGTCTATCTCATGTCACGATGTTTGTCCGGGGTAAACTCCGAAAAAACTAAAAAGATTATGACGAAATTTTGCCGCTATTTGTAATTTGGTCCAACTAAAACTTAATATAGAAGAAGCGAGAGTGTGCTAGGATCGAAATCGAACGACGGGCGTGAGCGCATATTTATTCCAACTTAAAAGATAATATAGTTATTAACTCGAATATTGATCTCAATATTTGTTATTGCAAATTTATAAAAACTAAATAATTTATAAAAACTAAAAACTAAAAAACTAAAAAATAACATTTCAAGATGTTGACGTCGTCTAGACTATCGTCATACGTCACGCATTTTCCTTGCAATAGATAATTAGTGCTACCCGTGCGAAGCCGGGGCGGGTCGTTAGTTAATATATCAAATTTTCGCGTCACGATGCTGATCCGAGATGAACTCCGAAACTACTCAACTGATCTTAATGAAATTTTGTGTACTATTTGTGATATTGGTAAAATTTAAGAGATGGGAGTTTTATTGTCATATTTTTGAATGAAATTAAATGTAAAACATACTTAAAAATTCCGTAATTTTCTAACAGACAAACTTCACATCCTTCATCCGTGTCTTAAGGATATATCCGTGGCAGCGTTGGATCGCAGCTAAGCTCGCCTGTCTGTCATTTTACCGCGCATATGTTCCGAAGCATTGTATATTGTACAAAAAATATGTTACAAATTTTAATGCAAGCGAGCGTTAAAAATTATAATGTGCCTTTACTATTAGTATAGGCACATTATAATTTTTAACGCTTGCGTCGCATATGAATTTGTATTTAATGAAGGAATGCAACTTTGATTTATCTCCGTATTTAAGGAAAACTTATTGCACTTTAAGGGTTGTGCTACTAATGTCACGGGAGATAAATGTCGACCGCTATGGTAAAAAAGTTGTTATTATCTATTTAGTATTCTCAGGGTTCAACTGCGAAAAACAAATTTTTTCCTCCTTATATAATGGTATAGATAAATAGACCGTGTTGTTTATAAAACATCACTACTGTTTATAGTCCTCTCGCCGTGTCTGTCTGTCTGAATGCGATGAACTCAAAACCTACTGAACGACTCTTCGTACTGTTTTCACCAGAATATGGAGTGAGGAATGCTTTGATTGTCGAAGAAAACGTATATATGCACGTACGTGTGTATATATGACGTATATATGCTCTGCTATCCGTATAAAGTCGGGCCGAGTCACTAGTTATTTATTGATTTAGTCGTGCACATCAAAGTCGTGTTGCAAATTTTTTTAAATCTTTCAATCATTGGATTTGTCTCCGCCTCAGTCAACTAATAAAGTAACACATCATATATGAATTCTAGGTCGAAACGAAGTTTGCCATGTCAGAAGGCTACCAATTTTTATATCTACAATATTTTAATGTTTATTTATTGGTTTAATGTAAACGGTAATAGGCGAGGAGTTACTGAAGTTATATAAAACTTTATGTGCTGGGGCAATTACTAACCCAATTAGCGCTTACTAAAATTAAAAAGAACACCCATGGCGGTTTTACATCACATCATAAAGCAAGCAGTAGCGTGCGGGTACAATTACCATCATAAATATGTTGACAGCTTGAGTCCTAGCGAGACCGGAATAAAAACCCCCTGACAATTTGACGACCCTTGTCACAGTGTAGGACGGCGCGTCCGAAATATGAGTTGTTGACCGAGAGAATGTCTCATTGCCGTAGCATACGATATGAAATATTTAAGAATACCGACATGTAATATTTTAAAAAAATATACAGCATAAAAACGATTGTATTATTGACATTTTAATAATTTACTTTAACTATATGGGTCTTATGCTGGCGCTGTCATAGCGCCTGGGGAAGAAAGTGAATCTAATGAAACCTCAATGTTAAAAATCGGTCAATCCGTTTAGGCTACAGGAGGTCACAATGGAACAAACATACATCCATTTAGTTTGTTTGTTTGTGATTTTTTGTAAAGAAAGATTACACCTTAATGTTAAAATTCTAAATTTCAAAATCACTCATATTACCTTATAACTTTAGCTATCCATATTATACAATTTCACTTCACTTTATCTCACGATTTACACAAAATTACAAGATTTCCGATGAAAGTATAAAAAGTGTAATGGCCGCCATGTGTGGTAAGTGGCGTTTGTTAGTTTACAAAAATTCTATCTTTATGTGGAGCCGACTATACCTACATAGCTGTGATAAACTTCTGGGTTTGCAAAAAGTGAATAAAACGTGACTGTGTTAAGCCTTTATAATCAAGAAAAAATGAAGAAGTTATATATATACATAACGTAACAAATGAATCAATCAGAGCAAACATTTCAATTGTAAACATACTTGAATAGCAAAAGGGAGCTCTCATAATGTTCGTGATGGTGGAATTAAGGAAATTACTTTTCTAAATGAACGGAACTTTTGCTTTTGTAAATCGAGTTTTGCGGGGTAAAGGTTGAGAATGCGGAAAATAATTAAATGTACTGAATTTAAATTAAAAATAAGTTATTACCTTACGCATTCTATACGGTCTATACATAGTATAACCCACGGTTAGGTTAGGTTCAATTGGTATTGAAGGATTGTTGGAAATTTGTATTTTCATTGAGGTATATGCAAACAAATTATTTATCATCTCTGCACCGAGACATTCCACTCACTATGGATACCAAGAAAACGTAGAGGGCAATGCTTATAGTCTCTCTGCCAGATCACATCAGAGATTATGTGTATACAGTTAAAAGATTTTTTTGTTTCTTTCGTTTAAGCTCATTAACTAAATCGATTATAAAAATTACTTTACTAGTAGAAAATTATTCTATCAACGAGTAGTCTAGTCTATTTAGTATGTACTTTTATGTTTTATTTTATGTTTACCCGAGCGAAGGGTGGCGGATTGCAAAGTAATAATTTTGTGTTCAATATACCACTACAAACATTGCAACTCATAATAAAAATAAATTTACAAAAATCAAAATAATATATAGGTAAGTTATATCCCGACGGAAAAATTCAGTATTTATTGTGATTCGGATGATGATTACAGCGAGGTAGATAACTGAAGCGTTCCTCGTTTCCATCTCGCCCGCGCTTGCGGTACCGAGTCTCCGCTCCGCCGCAAATTAATTACAACCGTATCGTCTTCAACTGGATCCTATCCAACAATATTAAACAAACTTTCTTATTTAAAAGTACAAATATACATAACGACCCTTGCAATCGTACGGATAATAATCCACTGGTTCCATTACAATCAGATCAATGGTTTATAACTGAATAGAAAACTGTCGTAGACGTTTTGATTTACTCAGATACTAGCGACCGCCTCAACTTCACATTACAATCAGAGCGTATTTGCCAACAGTCAATTTCACATTTTAGTTAATATACACAAAGTCTTTATCTTTACTAAATATTATAAAATGAAACTTGAGTGTTTGTTCCGCATAAACTCAAAAACTACTGAACCAATTTTAAAAATTCGTTCACCAAAGAAAGCCGGGAGCAAACGAGCAACGAGTCGCCTAACTGGCAACCATATTGCTTACCATAGCTTATCGTTAAGTGATCATCGCCGCCCTTGAACATCCATATCCAAAGGAAGTATAGATGCGCTGCCAGCCTTTAAGGAATCCGCTTACCTTAGAGGACCCTAATTCGTATTGGTTTGGAAATACCGCTGGAGACAGATCCACAAGGCTGCACGAGGCAGAAAGTTACGCGAAAACAGCGAATTTTATAAAAAATTGAGGCCTTTTATCAGCGAGTAATCTGGTCTCAAAAAATGGAAAGACGTTCGTGTCGCAGCTTGACACTGGAATCCGCGCTGATTATCAGCACCTTTTCTTGGTCTAGCCATCTACTCGAGCTAAGCTGGGCCAGGTTGCTAGTGTATGTAGTTAAACCTTCCTCATGGATCATTCCGTCTATTGATGAAAACCGTATGAAAATTATGTACATTGTGAGCATATCCGAATCAGACTGAGTTAGAGTGTAGTATATTTATTTAGTACTTTATTTAGTAAGAGAAAACTTTATTTAACTCATTATAATTTTAATGAATTCTATAAAAATTGAACATTTTAAAATTTAAGAGATGACAGATAATAAGAGTAATTTTGAGAACTTATTTTCCTTTGTTTTGAGAGAGAAAGGTCCTTTTTCTTTGATCTTTGCTACTGTGATGAAATGAAGTGAAAATATTTAAGCTCAATAAGATGTCGGTGCTTTGAAAATTTACATTGTTGTAATTTTAGGTATTTCTTTGATCCTGCGCAAAATGTTTTTGACCTGTCAAAATTAAAAGCCCAATATCATTAAGTATTTTAATTACTCTCAAGAATTATGATACATTTTGGAAAATAAAAGAATCTACATTATTACGTCTTTTCTTTCTCACATTTTGTGACCTTATTAGCCATGTTATCTTATTTTTACAATTTAATTGGTTGAAAATTAACTGAAGGCGTCTAGAACTTTCCCAGGGGGCCTGAATACTTAGAACTTTTGCGGGACACTATGCACGAAAGTTAAATTTTTAACTTCATCCAGGACACGACTGTCTTACACTTACCGTACAAAGGTCCGTCTATCCGACTGAAGAAGCTTGGGCTTTCATTTCTTCAAACATCACACAGTTGCTTGTACAGTCGGGTCCGTTTGCGGTGTTTTACTTACAAAAAAATTGCCTTGTTTCTTGCGAGACAAACTCCGCCTCTTTTTACAGAACCAATTAGGTAGAAGTGAGTTGTGCAAAGGACGGGATAATAGTAAAAAGTAATCAGCCGTCTGTGCATCCCTGTCTGTGTTTTTATTACCCCTGTCTTTGTTTTCCGTTCTTAAATTTTACGAAGTTTACTATTCAGACTTAACCATTATTTCCGAAAACATAGAGTATGTAATGTAATAAATTGACCAACCATTTTTCGTACAAACACATTTAAAACCTCCATCCTATTCGTTATTGTTTCCGCGTCGTCGTCACAAGGCGTACGAAACGTTCAAAAGATTGTTGATGTTAAGGTCGAATACCGCCACCGGCCCCGATAGTACATGTTATGTCCCGGGAGTTTTGAAGTCGAAGACGATCAAATAATAACAATATAATAATGCGGAGGGGTAGGCAGAGATAACAGATTACCATTTGGCGCGATCATAGTACACCGCTCTCGCTTCTCTTACTCCATACATTTAGCATTCATAGTCGTAGCCCCCGTAACCTATATCTTACATCGCCTTTCCAATTATGTCACTAATCTGATCGATATAAGTTCTTCGTTTGTTTGTCTTGTCTTAATTTTAGTCACGACATCCTTTTTCAAGCCAAACTTTTCCCTTACGACGCTATTTTTCATCCTACCATCTCAAGGATCGCATCTTAACGGAAATAATACTACTAACGTAGTTGTTTAGCTAAACCCAACTCTGAATTCTATACATTAAAGCAAGGATCAGTACAGCATTGTATATTATCAGACTTTACTTCGTAAACTAATTCTGATACCTGGATTTTGTAGCTAATAATAAGTACCATTTATTATTATTGTATTATGTAAGTTTATTAGAGTTGAATTTTAAAACTACTCTAATATTGTTTTGCTATTTTTTTTGTTTCTTCGTTTAATAATTATTATTACTAAAAGGATATCAATCAATAATATCAATTTTAAAAATTATTTACTATTAGATTAAAATTTATTTCTATTATAAAATGTTATCCACCACAACAGGCAGTAAATGTTGTACAATCTGATAAGTCGTTCGCTGCAAGGATTTAATACGCTGCGGGGCGATTTATAAACATTAAGTCTTCCCACTCGCTTCTTATCTCCTGGTACTTGTTAGTAAATAGCTCGATAGCGACTCCGCCGTTTACAAAGTAGATAACTTACTACACTCGAAGGGAATGTGTATATTTATTTATTTACGTCATTTTGGATATATATTTTAAGGGAATTTTGCTTTTATAAAAATACCCAGACCTTAAAAGCTCTGAAAGTAATAAGATCAAACAAGTATGTCACTTCGACATTTCCCGATATTAAAAATGTATTCTAAAAGTAAATATAATGCGAAATCATATCATTTATGTTAAATCTACATATATAGAAGTTTAATGTTCATACCTACAGATGGAGCATCCGTGGCCCAAAAGTGAAGACACCTTAAGTCGCCAATTGGCGACTTCGTAAAATCTAGCTCAGTCATTCGTTTCCCGCCACAATTATATTAACCCTAAAAATACAAAGAAATATAAAAGACGATAGATTAAAAATAGTGTTGTTGAAATATGTATTGTATTTATAAATGTATACGCTGGTAAACATTCGCGTCGAAAATCGAGCTTCACTTTTGAATGTTGAATTTGTATGGAACGCGGTATCTGGCGATATATAAATCTATGATTCGCACGATCAAAATGGTTAATCTTCTTATTTGCCGATCGTTTGCACAACGTTTTATACATATTAATATTGTATGTATTACTTTATCCCGAAAAAAAACTGTAACCTATCACTCATAGGAAAAACATAAAAGTTTAATTTTCAATATCGGTTGCCATGGTAATGTTATGTTTAACAATTAATAATCGACGAATGGCACATTTCGCCTATAATTCGAAGTTATTATACACAAATTCATTCAGAATTTTAAAAAAATCAATGAGGAAAATAGAAAACGAACGCGAGCGTTTATTAGTATTTTACCTACTGGTGTGCTCGTGTTTTACAATCGACGAATCTGTTAAGCTGAAAAGTAGGTTCAGGTGACGTTATTTATCTTTGCCTCTCTCCACACAATTAGCGACGTACATAGAGTACTTAACACATTTGTATTGCTCTGTGTTAAGTATTTTTAAATACGCGGTATCCAGTAACCCAGAGGGGTATCCAGTAACCCAGAGGGAGGCTTTTCTATTGACTCGCTCCTGGCACACCTCTCTCGCTTCTTCTACATCCATACATCTACGCATACAAGCTTCTACTCCTTATACGACTCATACTCCCTTCTTTAGTATGTCACTAATCTGATCGATATAGGTTCAAAGTTTCGATCTGGTTATAAATAGTCCTTTACAAATCCAGAGTACGCTGGAACCTGGAACCCATTTAGAAAAGAGTTTTAAGACTGTACGACCTTGAATAATATTGACTATTTCTCGCGTTTTGAGTGATGAGTGAGGTGACGCCAATCCCATTTCCTTTTTTCCTAATCTTTCCAATTTCTTTATATACTCCTTCCTTTTTATATGAGAGGCTGGCTAACTCCTCTGCTATTAGAGGACAGCGGTGCTTACTTAAGATAAGATGAGGCACTTCGTCGTTTGTACCACAAAAACTATAAAGACTATTGGGTCACCACAATTTCAAGATGGCTACTTTAAATACTTCCACTATCATTTCCATAATTATTTACACGGCCATGAAAGCTTATTTAAATTTGGTTAAACAAAAACATACGATAAAAAACTTGGAAATGCTTTTATTTATCAAAGATATGAGAGATTTTTAAGTTTTATTTTGCTTCTGGAAACTTCCATAGAACAAAGAATAGTATGTGTATAAACGAATACATACTCCAAGTTATCTCGGGGTCATGACAAGGGAAACGGCACCGCGCTTACAGCCGCAGCCCCTTTGTCGCGGCCGCTGATAGAGCACACCGCGGAGAAAACTTAAGCTCTCTTAAGAAACGTTTGCATGAGACTCGCAATACTTTGCACTATCATATCCGTATTATACTAGATTTAAATACTTTATTGATGCAAGTGCCTTAAATCTATACCAATTTCAACTCAAGTACTTAGCTTTTTTATTATTTATGTAATACCAACTGGTATTATTTTTTAAGTTATTAACTTCCGGCAAACTCCGGTGTATTCATTTTGTATTAATTGCTGGATGGGTTTCGCTCGACTCGATTCTCTTTATTAGAGCACATTGAGACATTCGACATTTTTCGATTTGTTGTATAAACCAAGAGATACTCTTTGTAGTTTCTGTAATTTAATCTTAGGTAACGTCGAAATGATTGAGAAATCTCATTTTCTTTATAATCTGCTATTATTGCGGAGACAAATCTAAAAATCCAAACATAAAAAAAATCTATGTAGCTGTAATATTCATATAAAAGGCGATGTGTGTATGTATGTACGTAAACACCTATACACTCCGAAACGGATGGAGCGATTTCTATGAAATTATCACGAAATCTATTTGCGATCCGTTCATTTTAGTGTGAGACGTTTAAAGGTCCCTTTTCAGTAATCTCTTCCTATTATTATATTATTTTATTCATTTACTTCTCAAAGTACATAAATAAAATATGAATAGAAATTAATAAATTGCTTAGATAATTCGAGATAAAACTGAAACTATTTATGTGTATTATACATATTATTTTACACAGGTCATGTTTACTGGCCAGAGGCGTGCTAAATTACTATTGATATTTCAAATCGGACCTAACAAATGACCTAGACAGCGTATAAATACGGGTAATATAAATAAATTCGCAACCAGCTTCTGTTTGCATATTTAGATAATAATATAAATTTATTAAACAGGTCTAATTGTTTTGAAAGTTTGTATATGTAGATAATACCTTATCTATACCTTGTTTCACAGCAAGATATGATTTTTGTAAACAAAGGTTTTTACGTTAAGGTTCTTAAATTCCAATATTAGCTATCTATACTACACAATTTCACTTCACATTATCTCACGATTTACACAGAATTACAACATTTCCGATGAAAGTATAAAAGTGTAATAAAATTATATCCCGGGATACTATTCAGATAGTTAGATAACTGTTCTATCTGATCCCAAACTATGCAGAGCTTGTTCTGTGGACCCCAGATAACTGATATACTACATATTCTACTTTTATTTCGTAAATACATACATACATACATAGATAATTACACCCAGACTCAGAACAAACAGACATGTTCATGCACACAAATGTCTGATGGGTGGGAATCGAACCCACAACCTGCGGCGTGAAATGAAAGTATCTAACTAACCTCGCAAACTGGCCCGTCAAACAAATGACCGCCATGTATGGTAAATGACATTTGTTTGTTTACAACAATCATATCTTGCCACAAAACAAGGTATACATTAATTTCAACAACGTGATAAAATGTCGTAAAATGTTTGCCAAGTCAAAGACATGCTTCATACATGTTTTTAATAAATATTGTAAAAGAAGTTGGTTCACGAGCTCTATTAGAACAATAAGCCACGGCAGTTTTTACACAATAAAAGGTTACTTGAAGTTAGATGTAACAATAAGTGAAAAGT
>JWHW01037895.1:399280-422055 GCA_000931545.1 Papilio glaucus | reverse complement strand
CTACCTTATCTATACCTTGTTTCACAGCAAGATATGATTTTTGTAAACAAAGGAATTGAATGGAATTTAAGAACATTGACGTAAATAACGTCAATGTTCTTAAATTCCAATATATTTTAGAAAAACAAATTTATTTCTCGTATTACCTTATAACATTAGCTATCCATACTACACAATTTCACTTCACTTTATCTACATACAGATACACTCATGCCCATTTCGGCAGAACTAATAAAGTGTTGTAAAAAGTTTACTTTATGTAGAAAAAGCTTTTGGCTTCATTACAAATTCATTTCGCGCGAGGCCAACAAATTGTACTAAATCACTGATTCGTTGGCAGGACCACCTACAAATGTTAGAGTTTTTTTAAATAAGGCTCGCAGAATTGCTCAATTGAAACTCGCCTTTACGTATCTAAAGGATATATATAGTCAGGAAATAGGTATTTTAAATATTAATTCCTATTATTAGTTACATACCTTCGTCAATTGCACTAAGACGAAAGTGTCCTGGGTACTATAAAACCGATCTCGAGCCTAGTATAGGAACCAGGCGCATCACTATTTTTGTTACATAATTTGTCAATGCCTAAATATACGATGTTTCATATAAAAAATTACATATTATACAATAACTGTTGCAGGCGGGGTTGCTTTCGTTTCTCATTTTCCACGCCGATTTTTTTTGAAATTTTCACTATTTTTTTTCTAGTATTAAATATAGATTATCTATTTAAGGGCTAATGTTGAATTTTAATGGTGAAAGGATTTTTGAAATCGGTCCAGTAGTTTTTTAGTTTATTCGTTAAAAACATAGAACAGTACAAATCTCTCCTCTGTATAATATTAGTATAAATATAAGAGAAGAAACTGATTGACTATGAGACTTGATTTCTGTTATTAAAAGGTTTTTTTTTTAATTCATCCCCTAAAGGTCTAAAGTAGGAGATGAAAGTCAAATCCATACTGCATACAAATGGAGAAACTACCAGTACGAAACGGGTTACTATAAATTCCATATATATTTTTATAACAATGTATTTTAGTAATTTTAAGATCGAAAAAGAAAAACAAACAATCTATCAGAAACATAATCTAACTTGATTTTATATTAAAATTTTATTAAATCTGAGTTCAAATTTGAATCGTCTCCGAATATCACTTATAAGACGTTGTCCAAAATGATTTAGTTTATCTTAATAACTAACTATGGCTCCATAATAAGGATGACGTCAGCGTCGTCTTAAAACGTGACTCTGCATTCGTTGAGGGAATTTTGTTATTATACGGACAAACTAATTACCGAGCTAGGCTTCCGTGTTATTTTATATTTTAAAACTTTATAAAAACTGTGAATCATGACATTAAGCATACGATTAGCCAATGGGTCTATTACGGCTTATATTATAATTTACAATATCACTAAGCATCTCTGTACAATTGAGACGAGGGTGTAACGGACGCTTTCTTAGCGGAGGCTTCGCCTGCCTCCGCGAATACGATGTTTAACGGAGGCGGTAGTGTCAGAGATCATCAGAGATATAAAAAATCTTTATTTCTTAACTAAATAGAGTAGTTAAGTTCATCTTATTAACTTTTTTGGTAACGGAAATTAAGAACAGGCTAAAATAATTTTGCCCACGGCTCAAAATATACCTACGATGGAAACGCAATATCATAATCGTCACCCTAGCGCTAAAAACAATCAGCTGAGTGACCGCGTAATTAACCTCCCTTACAACTCCATACCATTTTTATGCGGAGGCGAAAGTACGATCTTTCGAGGAAGTTCCGCATTTGCGGAGGCGGAGGCGAGGTTCGGTTACAACCCTGATTAAAAGTGTCGAGCTGCGATACTTAAGAAGTATGCTAAGGGTGACTGGAATATAAGGTCAGAAATAACGATGTAGGGGAAATTGTGGCTTAGAAGAGGACGGTGTGACTATAATTAAAAGAATATGCTCCAGCGGTTCGGTTGTGTTTAAAGACGAGGAAGGAGCGACAAGGCTTGTTCATATTAATGATTTATATTCTAGGAAAGTGAGTGGTATTGTTCGTAAAAGCCATCCTTGTTGTACCCGCGGGCTGACATACTAAAGATTAAGACTTCTCATAAATAAAGAGCATGTAGAGGTATATGTATAAGTGTCGAAGAAGCATGATAAGTGTGTCAAGCATCACAGCCCACAACAACGACATATTTTGCATACGAATGGGCGGCGCGACCGGTGAAATACCACGAACTCACAAAAGACAGGCGTGAAGTAGAAATTTTCTGTTTTTCGCTTGATGAGTGAGGTGAAGGAAGCCTAATTATCCTTATCCCCTTCCTATCCTTTTCTAGAAGGAAAGGATGAGAAGAAGACGGAGGAGGGAATAGATAGGAAACGGATAAAGGAGGATTTTATAGGTTACATTATGTGCGCAGGAAATACTCGAACTAATTCCACCGTCTCCATTCTACCATCGGACCGGATCGATTCATTGCAGACATACTGAAAATATTTTAATCGTCGTTCATCGTGCATACGGCGAAAGATTGGGGCAGGTAGTCCGCGTCAGTTTCCGTACAACTATGACCTTCAAGTGAAAAGTGAATAGACTGTTACTAAACTAGAGCGACCACTTCACCACTTAACATCATGTCGGATTGTGGTCAAGCGCTAGTTCATTTGTTATAAAAAATGAAATAGCCTTTCCTCTAGTCTTCTCTGTCCATTTTAGGTAGCAACGCATCTGCAACTCACTATCTTTTGGCAGATGCCATCACAGATGCCTATGAGTAGCGATAACTTAATATCAGGTGAAACGCTTGGTCGTTTGCCACCTTGTTCAATAAAAAAAGCCCATGCGAAAAAGCTTGTTATTTAGTCTTACCAGTATGTTACTGTTAATTCTTTATTTATTTATCTATATTATTATTACCACTTCCTTTTACTAACAAGATGATAATATTTCCTCATTTAACACACAAAGGAGGTAATTACGTGGTCCTATGATGTTACGCGTATCAAATTTCACGTAATACCGCGCTCTCTTCATTCCAAAGGGGCCTCAACGCGACTGTTATCAAGTCACTCGAGATGTCTCTCGCCTCTAGTGGCAATATTTCGGCTGTGCTTGTACCTTTTTAAATCTTCTCACGTTACCTTACGTTAGTAGGCTTTCGTGTTTTATAATTTGGAAATTCTTCGAGACTAGTTTTGCAAGATGTTGAAGTAAGGTTTCTTGTAAGGGAGATGATAAGACTGACCCTTCTAGTAGTGTTTTTCGCGGTTATGTATCTATGTGTAGCTTGTTTTATAGCAAGATATGATCGTTATAAACAAACAATAACTTTTTTTTTAAATTGTTTACAAAAATCCATTCAAACTGTGAAAGAAGGTATGTATTTATTTTTATGTATGTATTATACTTAAACATATTATACATATATAAATAAATCAGGCCCTTTAGTTTATTAAAATGTAATAAATAATTATTAAATAATACTGCCTGTAGTAGGTTAGCGGTCAAGCGCCTGATACAAATTTATATACAAACAAGATATTTCTCGCGTCTACACCCAAGTAAAAAAATTACTCTGATTAGTCTTCTTTCCAAATTTTATTACTATACTATACCAATTTCTTTTGCAAGTATAGGTATGTAAATACAAACAAGTCATATTAATTTAAATCAGTCGTTCATCTGAAATTTTGCGTCAGAAGTACAGAAAATTACATACGGTGCATCAACGCTAGCGAATTCATGGGTAAACACTAGTGTGAAATAAACTTATAAAATCGACGTAACGAGAAAAAGAACACGAAGATGCACACGTACTATTTATCAAGAACTTAATAACGCCGTCTGAAAGACATTTTGATAGCCGCGCGCGTCATGTGTCATCATTCACCGACGGAAGCACTTCGAGTAATGGAAACTAGCAATATAAATTTCAACCACTAAAAGCTTGTCAGACGAGTTACATTGATACGCGCGGTGCAGAGGTGAAATACAGAACAGTTCGCCGGGCTGATGTCATCTTGTCTATCCTTAAATCTTTGTTAACCGCTTTCCGAATCCGAAAACAACATTTTCTACTTATTTTCAAATTTAACTTTTCGTAATTAAAAAAGGAATTTTAGGAAAGAAGACAGAGATAAAAAACACTATCCATTTTTCGAATTTAGGACCTAAATATGTCAGGTTGTGAGCCTATCGCCGTACATCAGCACCATCCAGACCCGATAATTTGTAAATAAATAAACCTGTCAGACCTTTGAACACATTTCATTGATTTAATTTAAGGGTATTGTTTTGTAATGAAACAAATTCCTCTCTGAAGCCGAGTGGGTAGCAACTTAATTTGCAAGTCTGGCGCGGGTCCAGCTTATATTTCTTGAGCGCTTTGCAGCGCTTTGTCGAGAGCTTCCTCTTTGACAACTACCTTTAAATATGAAATTGAAAGCGAATGCTAATAAATATATATTCATATTTCCGCTGTTTAATTTACAATGACAACAATCTTATGAAACAATTTTTTTTTAAATATGAAAACTTCTTTAGGGGAAAATCTTATGTGTTCGCGTGAACATGCTCAACATGCTTCAGCAACACGCGTCGGCAACACCAGTACTTGTCGCCTGTCATATTTATTTATTTACAGCCTTTTCAGAAACAATATATACTTATACAAATACACATAATTATTCTTCATCTGCTTCTGTGTGTTCTCCTCCAACCTTATCCAAATTTCTCTATTTCAGACCAATCTGGTCCAAGTTATGTCGTCGCCTGTCATCTTTAGTACCTATTAATAAAAATGAAGAAAAAAAGTTTGTTCCCGCCGTCACATTACAATAATAATGTTTGTAAATGAATTCATGCATTTCGCAATAGTTTAGTACAGTTGTTAGTGAAAAAGCTAAGATCATGTAAGCACATAAACAGAGACATCCATCAAGTGGCGGATGTCCGACCGAGTACAGTTTGAAAGAACTCTCATTCTGGAAATCGCTGCCATATGTGATTTATGAGTTCCATACCACTTGAGAGTTTTATTCGAAAGAGATTTGTGTGAAACCTGAACAAGTTTTATACTGAATTTTATTGAATCGAAGAATATTGTTCGGTTGTCCATTACATCCGCATTTATTTGTCTCGCATTTAGCAACCACAATCGGTGAAGTATGTATAAAAACCAATTATGATTTATTATTTAATTTATGCTATATAAATAAATAAAATAATTTAAGTTTACTATTTATTATATATTAGACAATAATTTAATCGCCTTATGTCCACTGTATAATTTCGCGTCGCACTCTATGAGTTTATTGTAATAACACTTACTGGGTACTACCGAGTTCCTTCCGCTACCAAAAAGAGAACCCTTAAAAATCTGCATTGATTTGGCTCCCTACTAATTCCTTCTGTCGGCAAAATATATATTTACCTGCTCCTACTTACGTATAGTAATTTTTATGAGAGCAACGAGCAACGGACGCTTAAAGTGATTGTCTCTCGGCCATGAACACCCGCAACACCGGAGAAACTGCAGATATGCTGTCAGCCTTTAAGGAATCCGATTATCTTGAAAGACCCAAAGTCGTATTGATTTGGAAATAACAGAAAGAACATTCGATAAAGCAGTTGCGAGAGACAAATGATTACAGGAAAACAACATTCCACTACAACACTATCAAGGCGTTGTAGATGACATTTGATGCTCTGTGGTGGTGCGTGATGATGCAGGAATTATTCCCAACAATTCCTGCCGCTGAGTTATACGCTATAAATTTAAGTCAAGAGGGTCAAGTCAATCAGTGAGAGCTTGGTCATTAATGATTCGAGTTGCTATTTTTGTATGAGATCAAATGGAAGAAAATGTTATTTTGGAGCTCCAGCCCAGATATGCGAGCACTAAAGGCCAATAATGATAACATTAGGGAAGTCACTTGCTCAATTGCCCATCATTCTATAAAAAAGCTTTATATCTTATCTAAATAAAACAAGATTATACGATAAAAATACAAAAGATTATCTCGACGTAACAAAAAACAAACTTGGCTCAACACAATTAACGCTAATGGAGCAAGTTGTTTGTTCTTACAACACGTAACCACAAACCTTTGCTGTTTTACACTTAAATTCTTTTATATATTACTTACATAGTTTAAAAACTTTGATTTAAGATACTAATTTCATTTGGACTTACTTAAGTAGTAATAATTAGTTAGGTCAAGTTATCGCTTGACTTGACTACTAAACCAAAAGAATTGATGGCAGAAGGAGACCGAGCAGATGTTATCTGACCTCTGAAACCATTAATATCCGTACCAATTTAAGGTCTAGACGACACATTGACAGTCTTTTTATAAGAAAGAAGGCGAAGAGCGTGAGGGGGAAACACTCGCTTCATGAAGGACTCTGAATCGGCGATTTGGATATACCGCTGGGGACAGATCATTTCACAAACACAAATTACGCAAAAACCGCACGGTAGTGTAATGCCTGCCTTTGGATATAAGACCAAGAATATTTTGCTGAAGTAAGAAATAGAAAAAGAATTAGGTCCGATAGAATAACTACATCTTATAACTCTATATCTCTATATAGTATTTACTCTAGTACTTATTTACTTCGTTCATTGTCACATTCAATTGTGAGAATAAGTGAACTTACGTTTTTTATTATTACAGAAATTATTACAAACAATCAACTGGGTTCATAGACACTCGACATAAAAAATAGTTGTAGATGCATTGCCAACCTTTATGTATGACAGAGTGGTAGATTTAGACAATAAAAGTGGGTAAGATTGGATGAAAAGTGGATTTGACATCCAGTACCTGACTTGCTGCACGAAACTCAGAAGTATCCCAGGTCGAGCCGGCCATTAAAATACAGCTGCTGCTAATGAGCTACCATTTTTAACTATGTAGCATGATACAAAAGGACACACGTTTTACCAATGTGATTATTTAAATAAGAAAAACTGAACGAAAAAACATTATTCCTCTCAAGATTCGATCATTATTTGTTCGAATAACATCAGTCACTGCGAATGATGTATCTTAATAAAAATTTGCAAGACACGAACAACCTGCACCATATCCGTTTCTCGAGGAAGACAACAAGGCTAATGATTTATTCATGGCGTTGAAACAGATCGCGGCAGTCGCACGTCAAAGTCCCTCATCGTATATTCCAGTACTATAATGACCGAAGAATCGTTGGAATTCAACGTGTTATTATATAAAGTATACGGTAGCTACTGACAATTGTTTAATTGTCCCTTATAGTTCACAAGTACGCACAGCGAACGCTGAGTGGGGAATTTACCAAAGTTAATGTCGAATAATGTCATGGTAACATGTGAAATAATTACAGAGATAGAATTAAATACCGTAATAAATAAGAAAAATCCAATATAAATTGGTATTATTTGTTTACTTAAACTGATGAGTAAATTACGCAAAGAAAAATGTTCAAATTGATTATTAAAACAATATCTTACATTAAACTTATAATTTTTGATATATTTAAGGTATAATAATTGATGAAAAAAAGATATTACTGTCGTGGTTTTACCATGGCAACCTATATTAGGTAAGGTTCTCCTATCCCTCGGGAAGATTTTTTTTTTCAGTATAAATGGTATCCCTTGTTTTCTACACTCAACTAATAAACTCACATTCGCATTTATAACATTAGTATGATGGTTGTGACTTAATATAAATGTAATTTAGCGCAAATATTGCTCCTAAGCCTCTTGTTATCATTCTTGATCCTCAAACAACGGTCTCAAATATATTTTAAAATCCAGCTTAAGTTAATTTGCATGGTGAAAGCTCTGTATGAATTTAACACGCGCTTGGGCGTAATACCCTTGTAGAAATCTGAATATGATCCCTTTAATATTTATGAGCTTTGACGCTTCGGGAAACTGCCTTTAGCCTATATAATATCAGTGTATTACAGCATCAACCAACCTGAAGAAAACAAAATATCAAGTTTATTATAAGTCTAATTAAGCTTTATAATATTTAAATAATTTGTCCGTATATTTATCAAATAATAATAGAATTGTTAGATGTATAGGCCATGGTTAAGTAAGAAGTATCATTTTCTTAAAAATAATCCAATCAGTCGATTATTTCGCGTCGATAAATTCGATAATGTCAATTAGTCGATAACAAGAGTTTTTTTTTCGTTGTCCTATCACCTTATATTTTTGTCGTGCTTCGATGGCCCTCTGCGCGGACAATTACTATTCAGAAGATTGTTATTCGACTAATGATAGTTTTGATTAATCATATATGAAAAATAAATAAATCTTCCTGCCCCTTTCCCACTCACATGGGGCACGCACAGCATGATTGTAGTGCATACTGTATATGTTTTGGCTACAGTTTCTACGGACGGCCCTCTGCCTGACGACAACCCTACTCGGGAATTCATAAATTTCCGTCATCACAACTGACAGAGCGTGCTGAAGTTCTAAGGTTATATTTTTTTTCATTTAGATTTTCCATAGGTATTTTAGGTAAACTATTTCCTTTAAATCTGCCATCGTAAGATCTTATTTTTTTCTATCTAGTGTCGTTTCACAAAAAAAATCAAGTTCCAGTAAGATTTTGCATTGGTGTCAACTATCTATCACTCAAGAGACGGCGCTCTAAAGATTTGATTTTTTGTGAAATTTCGCATTTTTACGGAAATAAGAGCCGTATTAAATAAAATAAAAATGAGTTTTGATATTTAACTGATTTTTAATTTTTACTGTTTAACTACAGTTCTTCTATTTTTGATAATATCTTTATATTTCATAGTAGTATTTATTCAAATGTCAACATAAACTTTCTACACTTTATTTTAAGCTCTTAGTATACCCATACTGTGCCAACATGTCGCCGTGTACGATGCTAACAACAACGAGATAAGATAATCTTATTATAATTATATAACGTGACTCGAGTAGCAAAATAATTAACTAGATACTGCCAATGTATTGTGTAATATCAAGAACATAGAAGTTAAAATAAAGCAAAAAGTATTAGGAGCGAAATACAAAAGATGTTAATGTATCAGTCACCTATACCTTTGTATCCGATTGGAATAAAAATAGAAAACGCGTTTCAAATCCCACAAAGAATATTCACTGCCAACATACTTCGTTAATAGGTAACGAAAAAAGGACCTGGGCTCGGTGGTCCAGTTACCTAGAACCCCCTAAAATACTAATGTAACGGAAGTAGTAGTAGTACCCATAGCGCTCGTGCCAGTCAAAATAAAATTATTTAATTTATTTTACTATGTTAGACTAATATTTTGTTATTGTACTCAACACGTTACAGATCTGTAGAAATATTAAGCTTATTTCCGTTTTTATAAATAAATATACTTGTTTGTGCCACCTCACGCACGGCTAGCCTTCAACACCGCTTTAATTATATTTCAAGCGCTTCACGTAGCAAAACTTTTAATTACCGAACTTGAGGAAAAACTTAAGTGCGAGCTCGTTTAAATATATTACAAGACTGCAAAACGAACGAGAGGAAAATCATTGAAGTTCATGTAAAATTTACATTTATGAATTATTCAGTCTATAACATGTAAGTATTAACTCGCAATTCCTTGATCTTATACTTTTAATAATGAAAAACACTAGCACTTGAACTGAATCTCACCCGATGTTGAGTAGCGATATGCTCGAAAGATGGTACGCAATAGTTTAGCCTCATTTCAATTCACTCTCCTCTTAAATGAAAGTATCCACGTCACAATCTGACGATAACACTGACGCCGATAATTTGTGCCAATCCGTTTTTATCAACAGACAGAATGGTTAATACATTACATGCATGTTATTATAGAGAAAGGCAGGAATTTCAAAGATTTGTAATGTGATATAAAAATCTAAATTAACTAACCTTGCATACGGTCATTAAACCTTACGAGATAGATCAAATGCACTACGGGATTATTTATCTTAAAAGATCTACAAAAAATTCCAGGATGGCACATTGTAACTTTGTGACTGTCACTGTCACTGTCATTGTAACTAAGAAATGGTCACGTACAATGCGGTAATTGAAAAGCCATTTTGACGGATACAGTATTAATCCTATCCTTATCAACGTAAATAGGTGAGTTATCTTAAGCATTTTATGCACATTACGATAACCCTGAACAACATATGATTTCAATTATTATCTTAGGAGTTATCGTAAAATAAGAACTAATGCGCAAAAAGCACAGAGGGATAGGCAGAGATCATAGATTTCCATTTCGATCATGGCACAACTCTGGCGCTTCTTCTACATTCAAACATCTACGCATACATGCTCGTCGGTAATAGGTGCTCCTTATAATCGTCCTTTTTAGAAAGCACTTAATCTGCTCAGAATAATTAGGTAATAAAATATATGAAAAATTCACGAAAAAATATATCAATAAAATGCATATTCTCAAACATTTTTGGACGCGACATATTCCATGATAAAATAACAGAAACTACAAAGTATAGTGGAATATATGTACTACATACTATACATACGTATGCTATACATGTTATTCGGTAAAATATATTTACACATTAGAAACGTTCATCATAAAACAATCTATTAAACAAAAATACATCATATTTTAATTTATGTACTTACTAACCTTATACATACTCTAAATTATTATTATTAGTTTTTTTTCCCTTTTTCTAAAATTTATCTTTATAATATGTCATGAGTTTTAATAATCTGACTTATTTGTATCGATTCTTTTGCATCTGTCTTTCAAGTGCATACGAATTGACAGGTTTCAATTTAAAATATGCAAAGCCTTAAAGCAGGTATATATAAGGCGGAACTCCATTTTCTGATGCAAATAGCGTACACTTACTTAGTAAGATCTTCTTGATCGGGAGTTTATCATTTAACCAAAAATACTAAGTTTTGTTTCAGTTACATATGTATATGTTGTGTTTGTATATAATATTACATGTAAGTTAGTATAATATAAATTAGATTTTCACGGATATAAATTGATACGCGACGGTATGATTTCTTGTATGAACTCATAATTTTAATAAAACATCCAACCCAAAATTAACTATATTTAAAACGATATTGTTGATAATACAATAAAAGTAATGGAAAATCTTTTGAATTATACATATATGTAGCAAACTACATATTTTTACAAGCGGAAAATTAAAGGACACGAAGCGCTTTATTGTAAAATCATAAAGATAAATATTAAATAAATAAATATTTTATATTTTTCAAAAACCAAAAGGTACATTTCTTTACACACAGTTCGTATATTTTGTTAATCCTGCGAACACACACATTTAACGACCATAAAAAAAAAACACAAATATACTAAAATAGATTTACAAACGATCTTTAATGTAAAAGTAATGTACCAACCAATACGAACAGACGTACAAATTCAACTGAATCTGAAAATAATTATTACAAAATTACAAAAAATTAAAGAGATGTGCTGGAAACAATTTTGAAGTATTCCATCTATTCTAAAGATATATATCAAAAATATACAGAACTGTAACACTAGTGTTAATTTTTTATAAACAAGACTCCTCCCTGTGTTTGTCTGTCTGTCTGTCTGTCTATCTGTATCTGTATGTCTGTCTGAAAGCGATAAACTTAATAACTACCTACTCAACGGATTACACGTTGTTAGAGTTTGGTGTAAATTGGCAGAAACATGACGATTATTGTTGAAGAAAAATAATTATGTTTGTACATCATCGTCACCTCCATCCCTTATATATTATACTTAAGTCTTGTTATATCAGTATAGACAGTGTAAGACAATTCCGTACCGATATAGTCAAATATTGCGAGGACTGCTATTGGTCGGGCGCATCCCTTCTCATCAGGTTCGTTATTAGCTGATCGGCACTCATCTTTTCTGTGACAATAATCCCGCACTAATTTCCATTCCTGTAGAATCAGCGCCCTCTTCTATCTTCATGGAATTCTGTCAGTATCCCTTCTGTGTCGTGATACATCACGTGTTTACTGTTGTTGATTTCCAAACAATCGAATTCAGGATGAGAAGGCAGCATGCGGTCGACATTCATCATAACATTTACATTACCTTTCGGACTATTTTCTCGTTGAACGCATCCTCCAGTCTGTCAATAAATTAGCAATTACATAAGGCACACACGCACATTTAAAAGCCTCCTGGTCGCTGGTAACAAATTCAGATTTTTTTTATTAGAAATTTGTATAATAAAAAAAACCGGCCAAGTGCGAGTCGGACTCGCGACTAAAGGGTTCCGCACCATTGTCCATGAAAAATCACGTTTGTTTTATGGGAGCTCCTTTAAATATTTATTTAATTCTGTTTTTTACTTATTGTTGTTATAGCGGCAACGTAAATACATCATCTGTGAAAATTTGAACTGTCTATCGCGGTTCATGAGATACAGCCGGGTAACAGATGCACAGACAGACAGACGGACAGCGGAGTCATAGTAACTAACAATATTAAAAATACATCCTACTAAAGAAATAAATTCAAAATAATTTCAGACACATCTGCAACGACAACTTGTCAACTGTCCTTACAGAGTTCATTGATTAATCAATCAATATCCATCAACTATGTCCATAATGTTTGTACATACTATAAATCTACTCCGCTACCCGTACAAATCCGGGAGGGGCGCTAGTTTTATATTTATATGTGAATGCATCAGTTTCTATATGGGTAGCCTTAAGTCAATACATGGAATTTAATATAAATGTAAATGAACTATTAAAAGCAACATAAAAAGAGCGGTTATGCAAATAACACGGTAGCTATGTTAACACGGGACCAGTGAAAACATATAAGACAAGTTTAAATGAATGAAATATTGTTAAAGAGTCAATATTTAATTTGAGTTTAAACTAATATCTACGCAGCGTCGGTAGCCTAGATCACTAAATCTGACTTAGTGATCAATCTATATAAATAAAAATCAATGTTTGTATGTTTATATGTTTGGTTGTCCTCTATGCGTTCCTAACCAAAATTGTGATGAAAGCCTGGTAGGGTATTCCGAGGACTCTCGCAAATATTCGTGACTCAAATGTAAACAAAAATGTTTTTCGATTTTAATGAAACTTTTTGCAAAATACTTTGACTTATGACTGACGCTAATAGTTCACGACCTAAAAGTCTAAAGAAGGGGGGTGAAAGTTTGTATGGAGAAACTATCCGTGCGAAGCCGGGGCGTGTCGCTAGTATGCAATAAAATACTGTTTTAGTTGACATACCTTGTTAAATTACTCGTTACACGAACAAGTTCTGTTATTTATTTAAAAAACGAACCTTCTCGTTCAACAACTCGGTTATAGGTTCGATTAACATAAATACTTACCTCTTCAGTACTAGAGTACAGTTATAAATGCTAATGATATAATGCATTGAAGACAGCTCCCCTCCTAAAGAAGTTTATGTTAACTTGAAACGTCACTTACATATACAGTTAGTGTCATTCATATGTCACGCTTCGAACTCGATGTGGCTGGCTGGCGTGTTTACATTCTTACGTCAACTAAATAACAAATCGATGCAGATGAGCCGAGATATAATCGTTTATATATCAATATCGATACGTGTTAATTTGTTATATCCTTTTAAACGATATGTTTCGCACATCAATTTAAAACAATCGGTTGTAAATAAGTAATTCGTGCTAGGCGATTTAGTAGAGTAGATTTATTATGAAGGAAACAGGCAAACGAACAAGCGTTTCACCTGATCTGGTTGATGCAACAACGAGATAAATGTCAAACAGTTCTTACAAATTTTAAACAGTGGTAGAGCAGGCAATAACAACACCTGTTGCACGAATGGGCCGGCTCGACCAGTGAAATACCACAACCTCACAGAAAAACAGGCGTGAAGTAGGAGTATTTTATACTTCTTCGTTTCTTATGAGTGAGGTGCCAGAGACCCGGTGTTAGTCTTCTTCCCCTTCCCATCATTTCCTACAAAGAATAGGATTGCAAGGAGAACAGGATTTGACGAGGAGGGGATAAAAGAGGAAAAGGAGATATCTTTTTTCCCGTCTATCCCCTTCTCTGTCCATTAAGGGTCGGCAACGCATCTATGACTTATTTGCTTGTTGCGGATGCCTATGAGTAGCATTCTCTTAATTTCTGGGGACCTCTCGTTTGCCACCTTGTTCCATAAAAAAAAATAAAAAGACAAAAGGGCGAAATGCAGAAACTGTATTATCTATTTCACATTGGTATTGTGAGGTCATGGTATTCGCCCGGTTGAAACCGCTCATTCATAAAACAACTTCTATCGCTGTCTATACCGCTTCGTACTTAAATATTTAGCATGAGTTATAAGCCAGCCGTTAATAATGCTATTAGTCTGGTCGGTAAAAGTTAGCCGAGGGCTATCTCCACTGTACACACCAACACTGTAATTCGATTTTACATCAAATTTTTGCTCTAAAATGAATTTCGGAAAAAAAGAGTTAATTCCGCAATTTTCGTAATACTATTTACTTTAACTTTGACGAAGACATCAGCTCAAGTATTCAATTATAATTAATTCAATTGAAATACTTGAATATGAATAAAGATGATTTGATGACAAAGTTTGCGAACGCTGTAACTCATCGTCTTGACCTATTTCCCCCTCAATATTGAATGACAAAGAACTTTTATTTACGTAGTTTGCTTTTCCTTGTAGCAACCTAAACAATAACAAACAATTTCTGACAAGGCTTAATGCATGACGGCATTCTCTACCAGTCCCCTCAGGCTTGAGATTTTCCGACAATTAAGTGATAAAAATAGTACTTTCAATTTTTATTTAATTACACAATGAAAAGTTCTAAATTTATGACAAAAGTATTAAAGCTTTAGTAGCTTAATAATGGCAAAAAATACTTGAAAAGTACTTAATTTAAAAACCAATAAACCCGTCTGACTGTCTGTCTCCTATGACATTACGGGGAAGAATACGAATACCATGACACCTCACTTTTAAAAATCGGTTAAGCCGTTTATGCCACAGGAGGTCACAATGGAACTGATTAAATCTTACATACATAAACCTCCTGTCAGTCGGGCAATAAACACCATATTTAATTTACAGTATAAAGGTGTAGTCAGTTAATGTTAAGAGTTCCCAAAACTCATGAACATCGAAAACAATATTGAAATTAAACTAATTTATCGAATTTTATTTCGTTTTATTACGTTACGGTCATTGTTTCCATTACTTTACAGTGCTTAAGAGTCACGAGAGGTTCAGCGCCCATGATCATTTTGATTGCAATGTGTAATACACGTTATACACGTAAATATAAAAAATCATTATCGGCAAGACAAGAGGAGCTGCCAGTACGTTGTCTTCGTACGACCTTTAAGGTAGGTAAAACCCTTTTTAAGGAGTCCTAACGGTTTGGAAATACCGCTGAGATCATTCCACAGAGCAATAATTGTGGAATACCAACCATCAAGATTATGTGAATGGAATTTATAACTCCGTTTTGTTTGTAGTATCCCCAGTTTTCTGTAAAGCCTTAGTTTCGGCGTATATAATTATTTAATAGTGCATTCTTTGCATGAATGGGTTAGTTTGACTGAAAAAAAACCCGGCGTGAATTAGATACCTTCAGCTAGGTACTTCAGCGTTTCGTCAGATCTCCATCTGCTCTTGTTTTTCGTGTCTCCTTTTCTATCCTTCCAACTACATGCAAAAATTCTCGTAGTAGCGGATGTTCATGGGTAGCGGTGATGATTTCGTCGTTTCAGCCCGTTGTTGTCCACTGCTGGACGAAGATATCCCCATTGTTCACGTAAAGATGGGTACCGCTCGCCCGCCCTCATCCAGGAAAATCCCGCAACCTTGTGGAGCTAGCAAAGAACTCATTCCCTAACAGAATTAGCTGATAGATTTCTTGTACTGAAAGAATTTTTATATCGCTTCAATAGTTTATAAGGTAAACCGGAAGAAACTAAAAATCAAAGATATAAAATTTTATACGTATTAATATAGAATATAATCAAATTAAAAGTACTGTCACAGCTATACAGTCAATATATTTTATTATAAAAAAATAAGCAAAGAAAAGCAAGAAATTAAGTAACTTATTCACAAAACATATATATCATGTTCAACGACATGAGAAATATAAATACATAGGATACAAAAATAAAAAGCCAACAGCAATAATGTAATGAGGTACATTTACAGGCGCGTAACGTCACCACAGTTTTGATACGAATGCAAAGACGCGAGTTGAACTCGTTTTGATGTCATACTTTGTAAATGTTTGAGATACATAAAGAAAGCTGGCACGTTCTCGTCCTATTGCGGTAGATAGCTCGAAGTTCGTGCGAAGACTTATTCACTTAGGGCCTAGATTTCTTCTTGTATAAGGAGGCAAATGAACTAGCAAGTCACCTTACGACGTATTAAGTTACCTATCAATATTCGCATCGCTTATCGTTTTTTGTCTTTTTAAAGTATAGTAGGGGTTTGGATAAGGAAATAAAGAGGAATAAAAGAGAAAAGGGCTAAAGCGTCTAACTGTTACGGGTACGGACTTCGAAACATGCACAACAGGGTCGTTGGTTCGAATCCGCCATTCGACTATTGTCGTAAACCATTTTCAACCAAGTCTAAGGTTGTTTGGGAATGGGTAAAAGAAATATGAGTAAATGATTTTGATAATCTACTAATATTTCATAAACATGCCCGAGGAGGGTCGGCGTCAGAGAGGCCTCTCTGATATAAACGACTATCCAGTATTATTTTTATCGTTAGATTAGTCGCGAAGTAACCGAAAAAATACTAATAATAATAATTACTATTAAAAATACTAATAATTATTTTCATACCTCTTGTTTTATTCTTTTCCATTGTGCTCCTCTCGACTGAGCATTATGCAGTCTACTATACTAATATTATAAAGAAAACATTTATTTGATATCTGACCTGAAATCATTATGCCGATTATATCGAATTCATTCGCTGTTAGAAAGCTTCGCTATCCAAAATTATCTTAGACTTATTTTTATTATTAATTTACAATTTTATAATTTACTCGAGCGTCGCCTGCAAGAATAGCTAGCTAGCTATTTTAAAAACGACGATGTGACTAGTATTAAATATGTATTGGTTTCCGACGTCCAATTCATCCGATGTGGCTCGCGAGCGCGCCCGCTCATGTTACACTTAATGCAGTTTTCTGTTTCAAATTTTTACATTTATCTATACTTACTATTATTTATAAATTACAATGAACAATAAGCATTACTTTAAATTAGTAGTTTATTTATCCCGGTACTCTTTGTATGTAAAAAAAATTGAACATTGATAATAGTATAATAAAAAAAATGTTATTGATTGTCATGGTAACGTCTGTCATGTCATGTGACAAATTGTTTTCGCGTCATACATAATATTAGCATGCCAACACCTATTGTTTTTAGGTTTTATTTTCCCATCCCTCAGGATTTTTCGAGATAAAAGATACCCCTTCTCATTTTCTGTATCCCTGGCAGTGTGTGTGTGTGTGCAAGATTGCATGATGATCGGTTGTGTCGTTAAGGAGTTACTGGTGTCACTTTTAATCTTAAAAATTCACTGTCATATTGTCAAACGCGCCAAAAATATACCTTGAAAATAATAAATTATTTTCGTAAAATTCGATTTTACTCGGCTGCACGACCTTAATAATAATAAATTTTATTCATTTAATTAACGTAAGCATCAACACAAAGTTTATTTCTTCGATAATTAAACAACTTTACGATTATAATTTGGGATATACCTTTAAGCGTAGACATCGTAACACTGATTAAATTTATATGATTATACTTTTGTGTACATACACAAATATTATTAGGTAACATTAAATAAAATATTAATCTAATAATTTTACTAAGCCAATTAAATAGGTAAATTCAGGAATGTAAATTTCTCTTCCATGATCGTCACAAGTTATCAGTCATCGAACCTCGGCACTTTAATATTATTGTTATCTACAATATTACAAAATACAAATATTTTGTATTGTAATGATGTGTAAAAAAATTTTCGCCAAAATACAAATGAATAATTGTCATGCTTTATAAAGTCTCAATTGAATATATTAATATCAATTATTCTTTGTAAAGTTTTTAAGGGAAGAATTATCAACCATTTTGTGCTACTGTAAATGACAAAATAACGTGATTCAAAATATTACACATACGCATGGGAGTACATAATGGACGTAATTTATTGCATCAGACTACGGTGGATTAATTCCTCACACATTACTTGATTAAACAACATCTACGTTTACAATTTGTTCGTGCCATTCGGCTAATCACATTCGCCATTGATGCGTCATATTTAAACAGAATTCAGAGCTCAGTGCCGAAATATCTTGTATCAATAATTACTAAGACACAAAACAGATAAACGGTCATATCTTTAATCTCTACTGGATTAACAGAGACTAATATAGTAAGGGTAATAAAGATAACTCTACCTTAAGAGGGCTTGAAGATGTCCGTTTTTTTTTTGCCGGACGTCTGACCGTATTTTTTGCCGGATTTGCGATGTATGGTTCACAATGAATGTGTGCACATACACCGGATACCGGTCCGGCAACCAATTTACGCCGCTAACTAGCGACGGTCCGACGTCCAGCAATAAAAACGGACGTCTACAAGCGCTCCCAAGCTTATAATTACTTAAGCGCCACACTTCCTGAGATATATTCTTAATTATGAATATTATTTTATATGAATTGCAAGTAATATTAGCTAAATACCTATAGTCGTACGAACTACGATAAAAAACCGCAGTAAATCTCGTATACTATGTGACCGCAAGCACTTCAAGGCAATATTAAATTCCGTGGGGAACAATAAACCCAGAGACCAATGACCCTTTAGTATTACTACCGTTTATATATCACTTTGTGTGATGTGAAGATCTATCTATGTTCGATAGATCTTCTATTTTACATGATCTCAACTTGATAATGTAATTGCATTTACATTCAAATCAATTCCATATCGAATGCCTTACGAAAATTAAAAAACATACTAATATAACAGCATACAATATAAAATATAATAACTTTTTTCATTATGAGTACTATGGGACCAAGTTGCCAGCGTTACTGTTAACGTCTAATTAAGATATAGGCGTTTTTGTTTTATAGAAGAAGGTTGCAAATGAGAAAACGCGAACGTGAGTAAAGCCGTTTGTTATAAAAAGTTAATTATTAATGTCTCACGAAAGTTTTAATAATTTAATGAACGATACCCATAAGAATCTGTAATAAGCTAATGAGTTGCAGACACGTTGCCTACATTTAATGGACAGAGGAACAAAAAATTATATCTTTTCCTATCCATAACTTCCTCCGTCAAAACCTCTTCAACCTTCCTATGTTAGAAAATGATAGGAATGGGAGAAAATTAGTCTTAGCACTTCAGCAATTCATTCATCAGACGAAACGCCTGTCCTCTGTGAGGTCGTGGTATTTCACCGGTCAAGCTGGCCCATTCGTGTAACAGATGTTGTTGTTGAGGACTTTACCACTGTTAAAATGGTACCTTCAAAGGAAGAGTAGTTCAATATTAAACTAAGATCCTCACGAAACAATAAATAGAATTGTGGTCAAGGTCTAGTTTATTTTTGTAAGAAAAATATACAATAATTGTGTGCAATTAAACCTAGTGATATGGTAATTTAGTCATGTACGTGATGGTCGGCACGGATCTGTGGAGTTTCCTTGTCTGGCGACGTGAGATGTCCGCATGGAGCTCGTATACCTCGTTACTTTTTGTATCGTAGGAAGAGATAAACATTTACGATACGACTTCATTACAGAATATTTTTAAATAACTCTTTTTTTTTTGACGATGCACCGTGAATGCATTTATTTAATGCGTATATCGTAAAGCTTTAAATGTCAAAAAGTTAAGTGAGCACACTTTTGTTACAAGGACTCTGTTGTCCGTTTGTATTATTGTGTATTCACAGCATGGCGTCTATAATATGCAATGTTGCATACAGCACCCCGTGTTATAAAATACGAACGTGAAGCAGAGAGGACAGAGTCTCAAAAGACATACAATAATTGAAAATTTGTCTATATATTGAATATTTTGAATAGTTATAGCTCTCTTTCTGCTCCTCTTTACTCTACATCTTTTTTCTCTTTCTTGTAAAGAAATATACATAAACATGAAGAAACCATGAAATGTTACTCTCGTTTATCGCCCAATTATTATCTAATCTATGTACGAACGTTCACTTCCAACGCACTTTAACAATCGACTATCATCACCGGGAAACATTTATAGTAGAGGATCCGGCACAAAAGCGATCGACACCCATCTGTGTAGTCGATGAAATTTTTTGTTATCTAATTTAATATGTTGTAAAATACATAACGTAATTTAATATGTTGTGTATTTTGAAAATACATCGCGAGTGGGATAGCTAAAATAAATCATTGCATTAATTAAAAATTTAAAACTTTTTATTTCATTATACATAATTATATGAGTTTAACGAACAAAAATACCAGTAGAAATTATGAAGCCTTATATGCAATTCCACAGTACAGTAACCAGAAACTATTGAACAATAAAATAAGTACACGAAGCAATATTCACGTATTGTTAAATCAGTGTACTTTTTTAATTGAATATTTGAGAATAAAAGCACGCGCTCCGTGGCGACTGGTTGGTTTGTGATAAAGGGATAAAATTGAATTATTCCTACAAACATGACATCTCTTTGTCGACATATTACCACTGGATGCGAATTAAGTCATTAAAGCGTAACCTGGGTGTAACTAAATATTTGTAAATTTGATGCAAAGTTTGTTTAAAAATTGCAAAGCAAATGTCTGTTTTAATTATTACAACGCGTTTCGTGCTATTTTTCTTTACTACGTTATTCGTTATTCGTAAAGGAATATTTCAGATTTGCTGAAAGAATTAATAATAATAATAAAGTAAATTAAAGTCGAACTTCATATAAAATGTGTTTATAAAGGGTTTACGCACTTGTTATGTGGGCGCAAGTTATCTGACGTCGTGTGAAAGGAGCTACCGGCCTGAGGGCGCATCGATATCTCGTCATGTCACTGAGATAAGACGCTACACGCATTAAATAGACGTTTTATGTGAGTCTGTGCGATGTAGGCGTTCGTGTTACGATATTAGCTGCATTTCCTCTATTATTAGGAAATAGTAGAGGACTACTGGCATATTTTAGTCTTGTATTTCTGAAAGAAAGAACTTATGAATACATTATTATAAATATCATAGTTATTAACTTCCTTACGTCATCTGCTTTTTAAAGAGGTTTATTTGTTCGAAACTAAATAAGCGATAATCAATTCACCGGATAAGTAACTAAGCCAACTTTAATATTATAAATAACTTATTCACAACATAAACACGCTAGTAGGCTACGCCAATAAAATGTATCCTACAATTAAAAGTACACTGCACAACAAATCATATAATTTTTTAGCCCTTTTTTCTCTTGATCTCACAATTATCAAGTTTGTTAGACCCATATCTGTCACAAGGGTGTCTCTAATTACACAACGTTTTAAAAAAATCTAGCTAGGCATGGTAGTATCCGTAGGGTAGTTGCTAAGTGCTAAGCTACTCGTTATCTAGGCTGTTATTTATCAAACAAATTATATTAATGTTTCAAAGGCAGGATAAGAGAAAACATTGTCGTACTGAAAGTTCGTGCATGACGTACGTACTATGCGGTACGTGAGAAATTTCCTAACAGAAACCTTGTCTCTTTTAACCTTTGTCAAATTATTTTTTGATTATGTTTAAAGTGGAAATACGTCTCTTGAATTTTGATAAGGCCCGTATGCTTATGATCCCTGTATTTTATCATTATTTGTGCGACATTCCAATTAAGTTGTCCTTGCGTTTATAAGTAGGCTTTTGTGAAATCCGACCCAATTTAGCGCTCAGTGCTTTACCTGACGCGGATCCGGCGTGAGAACAAATCACTGTCGCTCGGAGGATTCCGAGCATTAATTACGTTCAATTAAATAACGGCTCGAAAACAAAGGGCAATCAGAGTCGGCGGTAAAACTTATTTACATGAATAAATTAACTATGAACCTTCTGATTTTTGTTTAAAAAAATATTACAAAGAAAAATTGTTTAATTGATGGTATAATTAATATTGTAAATGACAAGTTTAATACACAAATAATAAACTCATATACTATAAACCGCTCTCATTCTTGTTCTCTTCACATACTACACAACACTGTTTTTTTTCTGCTTTTAGTTTCTCCCTACCCTTGCGATCGATTCTTTCAATTCGGTACCTGGTACAATCAATAAAAATATATATCTTTAAATATTTATAAATTTTACATTAATCTATAGCTTTATAACAAAGATGAGATTCAATCGTGTTTGGCATTTATAAAATATTTTCTCCTCTATAAAGTTTTCACTCGGGCCGGAATCGAAGTGCGAGTGGTGTGCGGCGCGGGCGCACGCACCACGGTCGCCCGTCATTGAGCCGTTGGTGATAAGTTTTTCTACATTCACCTACTTTATTAACTAACAATTTAGGTAATTCTACAAGAGATCGGTTTGCCACTGTATCACCACTAATATTATTTATCCGCAGGTCAATATGCTGAACGTTTAAAGCTTGAAGCCCTAAGCCCTCCCTAATAAAGGGCGCCCCCCATCTCGAATAAAGTACAACGGAAGATTATTTGCTTTAACATTC
>JWHW01037895.1:381917-399007 GCA_000931545.1 Papilio glaucus | reverse complement strand
TTAGATATAGATAGAGAAGAAACTAATCGACTAATATATCACCGCACAGAATTGAAAATTTACACACGGAAACTACGCGCGAAGCCGGGAGTCGCCACATGACATACATATATATAAAAGGACAATGTTTAAGCCTGAGACTGATACAGACCCAAAATCAAATATTTAAGTGCATCAGAAAACATCTAGTCAGGTAACAATACTCAAAAATTGTTGAAGATACATTAGTTTATTATTTTCATTGTGAACTCTACACAAATCGAGCCAGAGCTTTTTGTATGTGAAAACTACAAATTCTGTAATTAAAAGTTCCACTGCCATATTGTTGAAGAGTCGCTCGCTGGCCACGCGTGACCACGCGAATAATGAACTACATCATTTTATTATTTTGTTACACATTTTACGTAACGGCTGTCTAAAGCCCTAAACCAAAAATAGTTCGCGTATAATTAAAAAATTGATAATGCGTCTAGCGTTGATTTTTATGACGTGATATTGAACGGTCAGTACCGTTAGCAACGCTATCTTGTTTGCTAATATTGTTGCTGTCATCTTTGTTTAATAATGAGTATGAAAGTATGTCACAGTCGTGCTCGTGAAATTATTATTTAAATATAAAATACCAGTCATTGTCACAATGGATCCCAGATATTGATAATTTAAGAATGAGATTAAAATAATCTTAAACAAAACATTAATGGTGATATTAACCTACTTACCAAGCCAGTATGAATTCTACATCACAGCATGGGAATTAATATAGGGTGATAAAAAGACACCAATTTAAGTAACAGAATCTATTCAGAAAAAACAGATTATTAATTATTAAAATTTAGTTTAATTTTTAAATAAATCTGTACGATTATTATATACCAATGCTATTTAAAATAATAATTCCATAATTATTAGTACATTAAATTTTCGTTACGTACGTTCTGGTTCAATATTCGGACGTACCCAGATCTTAAGTGTAGACTCGTTTCTTTAAGTTATTGCAAAGCTTACACGTCGCAAAACTTTTTTTCTGCACTGTACTAGAACGCCACTATGACGTCATCAGACTCAGATAGTACTTACACATTGGGTTAAGAACACGGAAGTGGTGTTGCTTTGAACAATACCCGCCTAATTAACGAAAGCTACGTAATAACATTGATGATTCTAAATGGAGCTAATAAAGCTGATCTAATAGGAATTTGTCCGTCAGTTTCATTGCTCTTTTGTAAGGGAAGTACAATTACATATATTTTTGGTAACTATGTATCAAACACCGATGTGTAACAATCTGCAATTATTTTTATTGCACATTAATAATAAAAAATTATCACATTTGTTATCATCTATTTGTGAAAGAATTGTAAAAATCTGTTTAATTTTAGCATTGACACATCTATTCAATCGTTTTTGTTTAGTAATAACTATGTATAACTTATCTATAAGTTAAGAATGTGTTCTAGGTTATATTTATTTTCTTTTACAGAAATGTGTGATAATGTTTTAGAAAATTAAACTAATACTAAAGTACTACAAAGTGCTTCACATTTTTATCCGAGCCCGTCCAGATACGGACGAAACGCGTGGGCGTACAGAGGGAAGACTTATGACAACCCTCGTCAACTGTTGGGGCTGTCACTGTTCAAGCGGATACAAGGAAAACGTTTTACTTGCAACTACCATTTTATAGCTTTCAATTTCGTCAAGTACAATGCGGCGACATTTTAGGCGCCACGTTTAATCTTATTAGTAAGTAATCAAATGTCAACAAATACTCGTAGATGTAACCCCTGGACTTGATAATGGGCTGGGACCTTTCCAAATTTACATCCCCGTGACGTCATCCTTAACAAACAAAATAATTATAATAGTGAATTTAATTTATTAATAATGCTGGAATCATTAATAAGATAGGTGATTAGGTATTTAGTAATGGTACAGATATAATTTAAGAATAAAACCAATATTCTGTTAGTTAATTGGTAATTGTCTTTTTATCATCTGATTTTGATTGCTGTGATGAAAATTTATAATAATAAACAATAATAAAATCAGCCTTTTTCTAGAATGTTCCCCACTGCAGGAGCACAGGCCACAAAGTAAAGCGCCTGACTGGGTTCGAACCCGCGACCTACAGTACGTAAGTCGGGGCCTAAGCCACTGAGCCACCATTGCAAATAATTTCTTTAATGTTATTTAATCTCATTCCCAAATTTCAATATCCGTGGTCAACATCCGTGACATTGACAGATTTTTTATATTTATAATCAAATAATATAAATAGATATCAAATAGATAAATCGGCATTCATCTGTGTCTGATAAAATTGATAATAACTTTTGTTATCTTTATTCTTAATAACTTCCTTAACATTACTATTATACGATCTTACCTTTACCTACCGCATGTATCGTACCTTTTTTAGTTAAATTGTCGTTCCTAGGCGTGCACCTTATTTATCTGCTAAACTTTTTAAAGTCTTAATAGTTGTAGTGTTGTAAAATTCAGTAGTGCGGAAAGAATTAATGCATTCAAAAGATCGAAGGGCAGTAGGTAGATAAGCCACGTACAGTCGTGCACTAATTTCCTTTAGTCAAAAGACTCAATGAACACTCTTTGACTACACAACCCATGTTCTCTCTTTATTAGGTCACACAGTCGAGTCACTTGAATTCTTAGTGCGAATAATCTTGACGACCGCAATTCTTCAAAAATAGGGAAGAGAAAGAAATCCATTAATATTTATTGAATGGCTTAACCCTTTAAGCCATTCAATAAATATTAACAGATCAATGCCGTTTATAAACGCCATGCATGTCCTAATTGCTAATGTTTGTATTAAATCGTTATGTACTCTTGATTGACACTAGATGTCGAAGACGACAAAAGCTAAGCAACCCTTGTTTTAAGTCTCTTACTTGAAAGCCAACTTTAACTATTGCGCACAATAAGAACTATCTTTATGGAAAATTATTGAAATATTATTAAACAAAATTAGCGAAAGCGAAGAAAACGTAGTATCAGGACTAATTAGAATTTAGACATATGTAATACGCATTGCCTTGCAACATAAATATATTTATTGCAAGGAATATTGCCTTGCAATAAATATATTTTCATTTCTTTCTTACTTCCTACCTTCATCGTCTTTATAACCTAAATCCACCATACATCTAGTGGCAGATCATTCCAGAAGGCAATTTCTGTTAAACTCCATAAATAAAACAAACTGTTTATAAAGCTTCTTTATTTAAAAGTCATGTTTTGCAAAATAGACAAATATACATCATACTATTTCACTTAATAACTCCGAATCAACTTTAACAAGTTACCTTACTTACGTAGGTACACACGAAGTGTTCGTAAACCTACAAATAATTATAACATTATCAACTCAAATTACATTATTATTATTTTATTACATTTCCTTTATTTTTGTGTGTTTACTTCTCGTACAGAATAACATCACACCCGTGTCAGATAATGTCACAGCGGTAGTGTACAGTTTGCAACAAAGTTTACATCGTGACGTAATATCATGAGAGTTGTTACTGTTGTACAATATAGTCGCACGCTGTGCAAACAATAGCGCACGCGGGGAGGTGAAACGTAATTGGGCGGAGGCCTCACATTCTACGCGAGTCCCTAGTTTCGGTGCACGGGTAACATATTTATTATATAACAGAAAATATTAGGATCAATTTTAAACTCTCAACCATCACTTTACATTACGAATCTAATTATTGTCTTGGAGCTCTTCATAATTTTGAATAATTTTACCGATAGTGTGATTGTACCGATCTTATCTGATATAGGTCGCCGATTTACTAACCAAAGAATAAGCAAGTAAAGAAGAAGCAAATATACGAAGCCAAATAATACAATCTCTAAACAATGATTATATACGTACTACCCGTGCGCAAAAACATAAGACCCCAGTGAGATGACGTCGGTAATTTTGTACAGTGGACAAAAAATTATTCATATTGCGTTCAGGGAGGTAAGACGATAATAGGCGAGCGAGTCTTATGTTGTTGTACACGGATATTACTACTATAATATATCTCGCATTGCTTTGGTATGATCATGACCATTTGTTTTAATTTTTATACAAATTGATGAAACTGAGTCGTGAAGTAAATTTACTAAGTGATAACTATTGAATCGTATAACATTACGTACATCATTTAGAAGCAGTCTTTTATATGAATTTTATTCGTCAAAACTATATTTAGAATTGTTTAAATAAAAAACATATTGATTTCGTTACCTTAGGAATATTAAAAACATAATATTTTAACATCGAGTTGGGGAAAAGTAAAAATTTAAATTAAAAATAAATTAATAACGTATATTATATATTCATAACATTTTATTTAAATACACAATTATGACTAGCATTTACAAAGGAAACAAGGTGCACCATATTCTTCTATATATTTATGTCATATTATTACATATGGCACTATACACATTGTCTCGAGTGTATAAAATTAAAATTTATATTTCTTCTTAAGCCGTGAGCTTAGTTTACATTAGAACCATTTACATTGGTCAACGTCTTATTACTTTATAAAAATATGCTTTCTTACACTAAACACACACATACTAGCCGTACACAATAACATAAGACCTGCGCTTGAACATGTTACAGCAGCGTTCTTGTACCGTGTACAAAAACATTTATTTAATTAAAATCATCTATTGACAGCAAGAAACATAGCTTCGTCGATCGCTGCAGAAATGAAGGTGCATGCGGGTAGCGAAGACGGAAGTAGGCGGGGACATCACACTCCACGCAAGTCTTGTCTTATTGTGGACGCGTTGTATACAAACCAAGCCACCTTCATTAGACATTACGTTGCGAATCATGTCGACTTATCCAACATAAACATTTATTTTATTCTTAAAACAAAACACTTAAATCAAGACAATTATTAGTAGAACAATTATTAACTGGCTAATGAATTGCTTTTTTTAGTCTTGACTTTGATTCATTTGTTTGTTTTGATCGTGTTACTACTAACTACTACTTAAAAAAATTATAATGCGTGCGTAATTAACATTTGCTAATTAAAAAACCTTTAAATTGTATATATGAAGACATCTTTTTTACAAATTTTATCTCATTATTTGGGAAATGCATACCCGTACACAATAACATAAGACTTGATGACGTCGTACTTGTACTGTGTACAAAAAAATAATCACGAAACGATCTAATGCCGCATTGCAAATTGCAAAGCTTTGTCGATCAGAGACGTCAGTGGACGAGGGCTCCGTGTTCCATATGTCTCATGTGCACGCATTATAGTATAGCTCATCCTTTAACATGTAGAAATCATAATTGTTAAAAAAATAATAATTTAAGCTAGAATCCTAAAAATGTATGTATGCTTTCGTAGTTTTCGTTTTAATTTTGCTTGTCGAAAAATTAATTTTTCACTACAGCTTTTTTTTTATTTTTGTAATTAAATTTTACGTATAAATAAAAAAATAAACAGTATGACAAAATTTTACAATGAAATACTTTCAATTGCTTAGGTTATTAAAATTATGTATAACATACTACAACGAGAAAATAGAAACAGCCTATGTTTCTATTAGGGTAAGGGAATTATAAAAAATATACAAGTGAAAGAAGACTGCCGAATTACGTGATAAATGTTTAGCGAGGTATCTATTATATAAAATATCTGCAATGTAAATAATAAGGCGCTATCACAGGAATAATCATTGCGAAGGAATTTTACACCCGATTTAGAGTTGATATCATGAAGTACACTTGTTTGTGATAACACTTTATGCTCCATTTATTACCTACATATTACATTGTGCTATTTATGTATAAACTCATTATTAGTAAATAAAAATTTTGTTCTTTTATAAATAATTATAACTTAATTTAAATTATAATAAGGTATAGTAATAGTTTCCATTATACAGTACATCTTTTTTCAACTTAAAGTCAACAAAATTTAAAAAAAATAACTGTAACAATAATGTTAAAGATTCAAATATCATAATTAAAACGAAATTTTAAATGTATAAAAATAAATAAATTTAGATTGCCTTATTTATTATTTATATACAACAGTATGACGTATTTACTATAAAGTTCAACATTCTCATGCATACATAGCGAACCCGCGCATTGTAAATATAATACTGTTACCTCTATCAGTCTCGCGCGACACTCGGGACACTACTTGCGCCACTAGCTGTCAATTGCCGCCACTTGCTAACAGTTGTAAACAATTGCCAAAGTTTGCCAACACTTGCCGACGCATGCCAACACTTGCCGACGCTTGCCAACACTTGCCGACACTCGCTGACACTCTATACATAGTCTCTCCTACCGGAGCCACAGTCTATGCTGTCCCGTTCACTAACCACCGACACCTCGGACCCGTTCTTTTTCCTTCTGCACGATTTACACAGCTTTGACAACTGTTGGAAAAACATAATATTGACGATTTGTTAAGAACAATAACAATATAATAATATACATATCACAATGGTCACAAATAATGGATTTTATATCTAAGGATCCCAGGTAGAGATTTAGAAGTTTTACCATATTTTAAGTGTACAAAAAAAATATTTTGTCCAAATCTATAAAAATAATTTAGAATTATATTCAGCAATCAACGTGTAATAAGATGATTGAATGAATATATTACCTTTCAAATATCATGTATTCTTTGTATATAAAAATATGAAAAATTAATATTCATTTGTATAACATGTAAATTTACACCAGTTGTTGTTCCATCGTTATAATTAAACATCCAGAACCGAAAAACAAAGAGATAATAAACTCATTATTATCGCTGACTGGATTTTATCATTGGATTCCTCGCTTGCTCAACAGGTGACAATTTAGACTTAATCAATAAAAAAAATCATAAAATAAAAATTTAAGCATTCTAATATATCTCACCTTAACATGAGAACGGACGGGTTGCTGAAGGACGTATATGGAGAAGATGACGACGCCCTGCAACGCGTTGATGAGGTCGAAGAGCGACCACACGGAGACCGCGGCAGAGCCCGCGCCCGCCGCCCATGAGACCACTTCTAGCACCCAAGATAACCCCATGATTATTGACAGGATGCAGCACGTGCGAAAACTGAGAGAATAGATAAACAATTTCATATTAGCAAATTTATGTTGCAAAAGTGATCAGATTAGTGACATTCTAGAGAATATTTTTAAGCATAAAATTAATACAATTGGAATGTTACATTTATATTCTATTATGTTTGCATGAATGCAAGAGGTCACATTGCTGCCAGGAGTTGTTTTACTTTTATTTAATACGACATGATTGTGTTAAATTCGTTTTAATTTAACACAATCATAACTATTGATTTGACATTTTTAGAACCTATCGTATCATATAGATTGTACCAATAGAAGAATTGAGAGCCTGAGAGATTGCTTCTTTTCTTCCATATTCCATAAAAAAAGTAAATATAGCTGTTATAGATATTTTAATATACCGATTATTGTTTTCATGTTGGATAAATAATCTCTAATGACTTTATGAAGTCTTATACTAAAAGTACTTCTTATGATGGATCGAGATACTGGCAATCTTCAACGACAAATCATAGACTAGTATATTGGCGCGGTGAAAAAAGTAAAAGCGGTGGGCATTCGGTAGTGTGCCCGGCCATTCGTTGTTCGGAATCGAGGACATATTTATGTTATATGTTTATCGCCGTTAGGCTAGGTAATTAAAGTGTAATAAAAACTAGTAATAAATATTATAGTTAATACATTAAGTGTTTTTGCATTCAAAAGTCCCTGCTTTGGTTGATAAAATAATACGCTTCACATAACATAGTATATAAATACTAACATCTTCTTATACTTCTTGAGCCTTTGACTGTAGTTGTTGGCGTCAGCTTGCGGCGAGGCGGCGCGCTCGTGCGGCGGCAGCTGCTGCCCAAGCACCGTACCCAGCCGCACCCAGTCATCAGTACTGTTGTCAGAATGCGCCAAATCTAGAGCTACGAAATAAAAAATTACATTATACATTTACGTCGGTATTGCTGTCTGAATGCGCCATATCTAGAGCTACCTATATAATTCGAACTATGTAATATTTGCAGTGTGTTAGGAACCACGCAATGGAATAATCCAAATCCGTTTATGAACATTTATTTATAAATGTTTGTAATGTCGGTATTATTATATACTTCAGTCATAAAAGCGTCAAGTAAAGTAACGTAAAGTCAGCGACAGCTTGTGTACGAATAGGTCGGTAGCGGTACTGATAGCTCTGCGTTTTTTTTTTTTTTATATGGGATAAGGTGGCAAACAAGCGAGCGGATCACCTGATGTTATGTGAACGCTACCCATATTCATCCGCAACAAGCAAGTGTGTTGCAGATGCGTTGCCTACCTTTAATGGACAGAGGGCATAAACAGGAATAAGGATATTTCCTTTTCCCCGTTAACCCCTCCCCGTCCAATCCTCTTCCCGTTCCCATCCTATCCTGATGAGGAAAGGGTGGGAAGGGGAAGAGGACTGAAAGTAGGCCTCTGGCACCGCACTCATCAGACGAAACGCAGAATACTTCTACTTCACGCCTGTTTTCTGTGAGGTCGTGGTATTTCACCGGTCGAGCCGGCCCATTCGTGCAACAGATGTTGTTGCGGGCTCTACCACTGTTAAAAAGCTCTGCGTTACATCTGATACGCGAGGTTCTGCATACCCCAATCCATCTTGGCCCTTTTTTTTCCTCCTTAAGAAAGTAGGAAGGCATTAGTAATGTTAACTGGCACTGCTTCAGTCAATGCTTATTTAAAAAAACATTTTTACCTAAATATCGATGCGTCATCCCGGCCATTTGAGGCGTAAATCGTAATTTATGACTTCATACAAGCTATATGTGAATATTAATCGATTCATAAAAAAATATTTTATTCAAGTAGCTATCATTATGTTTAATCCGCGCATAAAAACGAACATCCTTAAATTTTACGACATCGTTCGACGACATATACGTCTCAGGAAGATTTTCGTATTGTTAATTAAGACAAAGTGTATAAAAATAACTTACGCGTTACATCCTTTAGTTTATCATAGTGCGTTGCGAATTCTCGAGACGTGAAGAAGAAGATGACGAGGTTACTTAGAAGGATGACGGCCACCGGGCCGTAGAAATACGGTAGAGCTGCTTGGTCCGCTGCCACAAAAATAATGAAATCGAAATATAAAAAATAAAAAGACAATCAAAAAACAAAGCATAGTACGTTCGAAATATGATTTTTGGATCAGAGAATGTCTCTCGTTTTCTTATACAATATGAAAGAGACTCTTACTTTTGAACCAGCATCCCTTCACACCGAAATTAGGCTTGAGGTAAGTGCTCGGAACTGCTGGCGATAAATCCATTGTGACTGTAACCACTAGGAGTATTACAGGCAGCAGAATGGCGTACACGCAGTACCATGCGAATCTTCGCCGCATACTTTTTCTACTCACTGATGCATTTATATATCGCCTAGAATAGTAAAACACTTATTAAAAATAAAACTGGTTTATTTTACTCAAGTGATTAAATGCGGTAACTTGTATTTCTACTAGTAATATTTTTTATCAAAGCGGATTTCAATTCATAACGAAAAAGGAATTACATACCTAACGTTCAAAAATGTATCGAAACACATTACGTTTAACCAAAAGAAACACGACACGAATGACAGTTGGATTGAATACGCTGAAACAATAAGAAACGTATTAATTCAAAAAACTTACTTACATAGACACTTTAAGCCCACTTTAACAGTGGTAGAGCCCGAAACAACAACACCTATAGCACGAATGGGTCGGTTCGACCGGTGAAATACCACGACCTCACAAAAGGCGTGAAGTAGGAGTATTTTATTATTCTGCGTTTCATCTCATAAGAGGTACCCGACGGAGATGAAATGTTGAGGAGGCCCGACACCAGTCCTCTTTCCCTTCCCATCCTTTCCAATAAGAGATAGAATTTACACAAAATACTAGTCGTGGAGTTGTGGAAATGTAGCCCCCCCTACTGCTAAGGAATGGAATGAGAAGGGGAAGAGGATTGATCGAGGGAGCGGATAAATAGATGGAAATATCCTTTTCCTGTCTATCTCCTCTTCTGTCCTTTGGTTGGCAACGCATCTGCAACTCTTTCTCGTTGCGGATGCCTATGGGATGCAGACTTAACATCAATTGAACCTCTTGCTCGTTGGTCACCTACCTCCATAAAACCCTTAGGAATAATTTCATGCCAAGAGCAGGTTTATGTGATAGTTCCCACTTATTTATAGAGTGCTGCATTTTCTTGGAGTCTCCTTTTAGTTGCTTAGTGGTTTTTTGTATTTGTAAATAGATTTATTTCAGCCCTAAGCACCAATAAATTCACCATCTTCAAGAGTTTTGTTATTCTCAACGGGTTGTTATATCGTGACAAGCATACAATGCAATGCTCATTAAAATATTGTTTAAAATATAAAAAAATAAATCATACCCATTATCGTACATATAGTTGTCGGAAATGCATGACCCGCTAGTTGGGTGGCGGCCAGGCAAGAGAAGGCAATGGCCAGGCACGTGGCGTGACAGGCTAGAGCCTTGCCGTGCGTGTCTCTTAGCTCCTTTATGAGTATATATATACACGCTGTAGCTAGCAGAAACGGCACTGAAATTATTAACCCTGAAAAAAGTATTATCTTTATTGCTACAATTAGTTCTGTACAGAGATGTTAAAATAAGGTTTTATTTTCGTTGATTATTTATTTATTTTAAAACTATTGTTGCGATTTCCCAGTTATTTTGAGTTGTTGTGTTTTTAGATCTAATATTCTTCGCCACTGAATTAGTCAGCCGTCCATTCTACTAACAAGGTTCCATGCAAGTTTAGTTTATTATTATTCATTATCAAACAATTCCACAAATGTTAAAGACACTATAAATAAATTTGTCTATAACCCGTAAGGGCTTCTGAAGTGCAACGCTCTATCAAACCCTACTCGCTTTTATGGCCCATTCGTCATCAGTCTAGTCGATCCTTACGACACCCTTGGGAAGAGAACGATTGACGTATTTGAAATTCTGTCTGGAAGTTATAAAATAAATTACCTGTAGCATAAATTATGAGAGTGACAGAAGTCTTCGCCTCTTCGTAGGGTGTTCGGAAACAAACTAATGGCAGTGTAACTCCTGCAGGATTCGTTTCGTTCCAGAAAGTTTCCATGCAGTAATCTCTTGTCCCCAGTAAATGTGGTTCGCTGAACGGCACAAATAACGAACCGTTAACTAATAAATAAAACTCGTCTGCGCTTATTTTCTCAGGGTCCAACTTATATCTGTAATTAAATCGATTTTTGATGAATATATACTTAATAAAGCTGTATGTATCATATAACATTACTTTCGATTTCGTCACCCTGAGAGATTAACCACGATTATTTACCATTTCGCTACGTCTTTACTAGGATCTTTTTCCAAAAGTCCTCAAATGCCAATAGTTTTTAAATTACTAACAAAACACGATATGCCATCTTTCTTACACCTTACGTTGTTTATAAAAAATTTTTTTATTTACTTGAGATATATTTTTTCTAGATGTAATACCGAATCCAATGACCTGTCGATCATATTTGAAGGAACTTTAAAGAATTAAATTTTTTATTCAAGAATTAACATGTTTTTGCACTTGTTGACATTACACAATGACAAATTAGTAATTAATGACAGACATTCTACAGTTTTTAAAAATTATAATTATTGTACCTACGCTATTCCCTTTCTACTATATTTAATCATCTCTTTATGTATCCGAACACAAAATACGAATTATATCATACGAGTTGATGTTCCTCAGTTTGAATGTTGAATATGGCATTGCGAATTAATGAATAATAATCCTACGAACCTGTCATACAAGCAGGGGTTCCCAACAATGGTCTCGAACACATTACTATCATAGCTCCATATGTGGGTGTCGTTGGCCTTGTGGAAGACCGGCTGGAAGGTGAGGCTGGAGCGAGTGCATACGGACCGCACCGAGCCGTTCTCGTACGTCACCGTCAGGTTCTGGCCGCTAGGACAGCATTTGGGAGCGACGGGAAGCTGCTTCTTCACTTCTTCGTCCTGTCAAAGAAACTAATATGTATATTGAGGCAAGATTTAAGCAGTTTTAACACTTTTAATGCCGAAAGCGATACAACACATAGGTACATAATATATACAAATGTAATTATACAGTATTCCACACTCTTAAGGCGCACTCGAATAATGCATTATTTTATAAGAGATGATGCTAAGTGATCACCACTCTCTAAAAATATCCGCAACTTCACGTCCGTATTCTGTGACGTCTGCGACCAAGTCGAGCCATTCTTGCTGTAATTTATCACAAATAATTAGCTATGGGGTGAGCTTCGCTCTGCGTTGTCATCTGTCAACGTTATATCGTGTTTTTGGAAGATATTTGGTATTCCAATAATGACATCTGGTAAGTTACAGTCACAAAACGATGGAACCGTAGGGTTTTGAAATGAATCATCCATTGATGAAGAGATGATGCTCTAGAATTAGTTTTTTTTTAATAAAAATTCATATTTTACGTGAATGATAAGCCACATCTCAATTTTCAACAAAATTTCATTCAAATCGTTAAATCCATTTCCGAGATAGCTGAAATACTTATTTATTTATATACAATAATGACTTGCTTTATGTAATTTTATCACAATTGAACGTTCAAATACTTGTCTCTTGTTAAAACTAATATGTGTTAAAAACACATAAGTATATAGCGGTCTCTTAGTCACCAAGGATTCCGGCTTGCAATCTTAGGGACGACGATATAATCCACCTTTATTACATTTTAAACTCTTACTGCTCAATGACTACTGTTCTTGTGTACCTTCATTTTTTTTTTCAATATATTTTTAGTATAACATATAAAGCTTATTTACGCACATCTCGGTGCACGTCCTTTATGTTTTATATATAAAAACATATAAATGTTGTATCATGTTATAAAGTATACATTCAATTCATTATGAATAAACGTTATAATATCGTTTTTTTCCATTCAGAAGAATTTTCTATCGTTTTATTATTAACAACGCAATAAATAGTTAAAAATATACTACACTACTTAGAAGGTGCAATAAAATATTCAAAAGACGTATTTTAAGATAAGTCCATCAAGAACATCAGTCATAAATAATTTTTAAAAAGGTTAATAGAGTCAAGGTCAAGGTCAAGGTCAAGGTCAAGATCAAATATTACTTTCCTTTCGCACATCATCAATCTGTTCGATATAAATTCGTCTAGTCTAGAACGATCGACCGCTACACTGCCACTCACTTTTACAAATTGTTGGGTTGGCACTTTACCTTCATTCGTTCTTTAAACATGCCCGAACCACTGCGGCATACCTTTCTCAATATTAGTCACAACGTCTTCGTTCAGGTTACACATAACAACATTATAAAGTTATCATTTTGAGTTACTAATTCAAGTATGAGTAAACAAAATGCACAATATATACACTTAATTACATTTTATATTCTTCTCAAACATTTAGATAGGCCAGCCGTAAAATCTCTAGCCAAAACCCATACAGTATGGACTACGGACATACTGTGCCAACTCTATATAACGTGGGAAACAGGAATATGATGAAATTTTCGATGAGAAAGTTATATTTTTTATTTATTTATTAATAACAATACAACACCAACAGAAACAGTTCATATGTATATGCCGACCGATTTTGTACTCCATGAGTTTATAATCGGCCTTGGCAATTATAGACTGTCAACAAAACTAAACGAATCTATAACAATTTGACGGGCCTATGTAATTTCTCGACGGCTTATAAACTTTCGAAGTCGAAATCTCCAAAGTTTACGTTAACGTAACTTAGAATAGAAGAAAATTATATGTTTGGTTCGTTAAGTCGGACATGATATTTAGACATAAAAGACATATCTTAAAAACATATTCATGAAACAAAAAAGTCGATGATTAATTCAGTACACAATTTGTCGACAGTTAATAATCTATTATAAACTGTTATAAACCTAGACCTAGTTATATTATAAACTGTCGAAGTTCACATTCTTTCTGGGACGTATTCAACAATCAAATACGTAACATGCAAGTCGAAAAATTAAGAGTTAAAATAGATAATAACGGCGTTTCCATTTAACATCATGTGGGATTTTACTCAAGCATTAGATTTGAATATATTAAAAGTTCTATTGTCCGAACAACCTTGTTCCCAAGAAGCTTTTACTTATAATTTTAAATAAACAAAAAATAACAATAAAAACGCAATTTATTAACTATGCATGCCGAGCACTGGGAATGTAAAATATTATTTATTATTCATAGCTAAATATATTTTATATTCCCCAGTGCGCGGTTACACATGAAATTTAGTTGCTTTCTTATTAAAGTGGGTGCTTAGAGTGACAATAAAATGATGTTTACTGCGTCTTCATTTATTTAAATAAAATAAAAACGTCTCTGTTTAATTTTATCTGATTAAAAATCAAGGGTTTTGTCTTTTCGCTGTTTACCGCTATTGGATTACTATTGTCATGCATTACCGAAGTCCATGTTTAAGATAGCTCCTGTCTGGATGATGAGCGAAAGCTGAAGTTGTCAGAATAAAATTTCCTTGGCAGACTTATCAAACGTATCAATTATCTGTATATGGTTTCAGTTGCAGTGATCTTTGAAATCGATTGTGTAAAAAAAGAAATGAAATCCTACCAAAGAAATCTATATCTATAGATATATTGTCATATCTGTACATGGAAGATATTTGAGAAAAACTATTATTAAAACTAAAAACTATTATTAGGGGCCTTCATAAACGCAATAAAACCAAAAACAATGATTATTAGAATTTTTGTCTGTTTGTGCGTTTGTTACCGCTAATCTCAGAAACGGCTTAACCGATTTGGGTGCGGTTTTTACTAATCTATTATAGTAAGCTTCACTTAATATTTAGTGTTTGTTTTATCTCAATCGGTTTATAGATAAAAAAGTTATATCAATTTAACTGTGCTACGGTCATATTGTGTCGACCCCGCATACGCGGGAAAAGGGCAGGGAGATGATGGTGAGATTACGGTAGTATTTGTAAATATCGGTAAATTGCAGAGCGGGTGAAACCGCGGGGCACAGCTAGTTTCGTATAAAATTGTTTGCTAAGACTTAGAAGGTTTTTAATGTTAAAAATAATGAGATCTCTAGTAGGGCCAAGGTCCTAGATGACTCGTAATGTAATATTTAAATCCATAAGGAATACGTAAGTATACAATAACATTATAATACAAAAAAATTCTTTAGCGGTCGACAAGTGACGAATCGAAACCGTCCCAATTGGGACGCCTTTGCTTTAATATGTTTACGTGTACTATCCTTTTTACACTATTGTGTGAAATGAATGAATGAAATGTGATTGAGAAGCGCATTTTTTACAATCAAATTTTTTATCGTCGTCAATTTCAACTGAAGCAATAAACCCACACAGCGCTAAAAACATTCGATGAGAGACAAGACGAGTGATTTAAATAGTTTTTATTTCGAGTGTTACTTTTTATATCCAGACAATTTTAATGAGTTTTTCTTACATTTATTGCAACTGATCTCACATTTTTCTAGAGTATATACTTAACAAGAGGCCTTTAAGATATGATGTAGGAGGATAATATAAAAATTAGGTGGATGGAAAAAGTAACAAATGACGAGTTCTTAGGCAGAGTAAATAAGTAAGTTGATGAAACCATAGACGAGAAATGTTGTCACACCTGACACGACACGACGATCGACACAATTACAGAAGGAAAGCGTGTAAGAAGAAGGCCGAGATGACCAATTATGCATCAAATAAAACACAAGAAGGCATGTAGTGAGGACTGGAGATCGCTCCACTTCGTTAGATTTGGCGTGTCACCAAACAATGTAGGCACACAATCTAAAAATATTGAAATAGATGTAGAAAGAAAACTAATTTCTTTTATTCTGAATTAAAGATGGTACTCACGGTATAGGCACGTGTGTAACCAATCAAAAGCCTTATAAATAAATTCCGATGTTGCTAGTTGAATGCCGCGGGCATGGGTAAATATAAATATTTAGTTTTCTATTACCGAAAAATACCCTTCGGAACGTGACTGAAATCAAAATGTTCTAAGAACTACAACATTTTTTTACTAATTGATTAGTATTATCGTGCTATACTTTGAATATTTTTTTAGGAAGCAGCAAAGGTCGGAGCAAGTTATCCAATGTTAAAGTGACACCGGTACTATTCATCTTCCACAAGGATCACAAGAGTGACAGGAAGTAGATATGAAAATGGAAAGGAGAAGAAGGGAGATGTAATAGTAAGCCTGTACCTCACTAAGAGGCAATAAAATGGCACCAAATGTATTCTCCGTCCCCCGTTCAAGTGGCAAAAGCATTGATGGAACGTCGGGCTTTCCCCAATGGAAGTTCTTCGAAATCATTCACGGCATTTTCTAATGTAGCTGATAATTGTAGATTACGACCTTTTAATCTACTTATTCATGATAGTGAGTTGCTACTTAGAATTATAAAATTCTAACCTAACCGGAATCGATCGGATCGGTCTACTATTGGCATTTAGCGCTAATAATTTTTTTTCTATTTGTAGAACAACGAATTTGTTTAATTCCGCTCGTTTATGATAGTGATTTTTTACTTAGAAATATAAGATAATAATTAATTTTTTAACACCGTAGGGATAATATGAAACATAAATCAGTTTGCAATTATTATTGTGCGAAAGAAATAAATGCGACCATGTTAAGATGGCATGTTTCTTTGAGAGACAACTAAAAAAACGACTACTAAACTAGGTTAACCATTAAGTATTAAAAATATGTTACCAGTATATTGATTTCTAAAAATAAAACGCTGATCGAGCTACGAGCTTTTTAATATCTTTTAACATTGAATATAGTATTTTTTTAAGTTTTAAAACTTTATCAACTACAGCACGTTCGAAACAAAACAAGTAATATCTGCCAATCGGTGTGCCGAATAAAATGT
>JWHW01037895.1:365562-378495 GCA_000931545.1 Papilio glaucus | reverse complement strand
AGCAGCGGGTCGCCTTATGTTGGCACAATACCAGAGGAATTGTAGTTACGTTAGCATCCTTTAAGTAAGGCGCACGCTCTTGAAGAACCCTACAAGAAAAAGTTATAAGGAAACTCGTATTAAATCGGGATATTCAGTTATATACAATATTTAACGGAGATAATAAAATATCGATATTACAATTTAGGCAATCGTATTTTGTTCTCAAGTAGCTATCTGTACGTGTAAATCTTAGTCAAAATGTCGGCCCTGGCTCTTTCACTTCCGTCTTGAACAAGCGCTCAAACTCGTGACAACCTTCGCGCGTTGTTCAGACATTTTACTGCATATTAATTTACCGCGTACCGCAGTGTGAAACATTAATCGTATACTAATGAGTCATTGTTTGGGAGTTTGTAAACCTCCAAATACTAAAAGGTCGTAATTCACATATCAACGCGACTTAAGAGAACATTTTTTTATATGATTTTAATTTGAATAGACGCATTTAAGTTCCATTCAAATCGATATAGTATATGATGATGGAAGGATGTTTGTTTCTGTCTCTGTTTGTTTATTTTTATGCAAATACTACCAAAATTATGATAAATTGCAACATAGCTTATATGTAAATCAATACAAAATTAATTCTAATTAAAAGGATGTTGTGTAAATTATCCAAAATATAACGACAAGTGTGAATTGAGTCGAATAATTTCCACCTTTCATTGGAATATTCGTAAAGTTACAAGATGATGAGGTAGAGGGAGGTTCTGGCATGGTGACCAATACTGCAGAAAAAAGGTCATAGCTAATTACAGCCAAGCGGCACCCGACCCTCAGTACCTCGCCGGGCGGCGTCTGCTCGTTGTCGACTAGTAAGCAACGAGTGGAAGTCATGCGATTAACGGATTTGATGTGAGTGAGCTTTAGTTCATGCAAATTCATATTAAAAATACTAACCACTTGAGGCGGGCAATGCGGGTCGGGTGTTGGGTGGTTTTAATTATTAGCTACTAATTAACTCGGGAAAGTTCGTTCCGCCTTAGAATTAACTTATGTTGTGTTACCTTATTAGCCGTATTAATTGCTGGATGGGTTATATTCTCGGTCCCTTTATTGAAAGCACATTGATCTTGAGCACAGAGGGCGACAGCGAGGAACGCGGCGTGGAGGTGGTCGCATCAAGAGAACAGTCCCGACATCGGTGGGACCTATGATTGATTTTATTTTCGCGCGCTTCGTCTTTTATTTCACGATAACTCTTAACTCCCATAATTATTTATATTATATGTATCTCTTTAATTTAAACAATTCCGTAGTACATATTTTGATCTATCTCGTAAGGTTTAGCCAGCATTTGCAAAAATATGTTTTTTACATCAATGTTTGTAATTATCCGCTTTACTCTACTATAATATACTTGTATATACATAATAACCTTCTTCTTCCATCTCTCCGCCTATTGAAAACCGGATTATTAAATTCCGTTGCGTAGTTTAGAAGATCTAAGGGAACAGACAGCGGAAGTGACATGCAAAGATGACCTATAAGCGCCACAGCGGTTCTTACTTGAACGTTTTAATTCTATAAGTAATATATTTGTATTATTACAGGATCTATGTAATGCGTATGCTATTGATAAGAGATGTAGGTACATTTTAACAGTGGTAGAGCCCGCGACAACAACATCTGTGTCACGAATGGGCCGGCTCGACCGGTGAAATACACAACCTCACAAAAAAGGGGGTGAAGTAGAAGTACTCTGCGTTTCTTCTGATGAGTGAGGTGCCGGAGACCTAATTTTAGTCCTCTTCCCCTTCCCAACCTTTCCTCATAAGGATAGGATGGGATCGGGAAGAGGATTGGACGGGGAGGGGAAACGGGGAAAAGGAAAGGAATATCCTTTTTTCTGTCTATGTCCTCTTCTGTCCATTAAAGGTAGGCAACGCATCTGCAACACATTTGCTTGTTGCGGATGTGTATGGGTAGCGCTCATTCTTTTGCCATTGAATGTCAATATCAAGATTGTAAACCATTACACATGAGCGCGAATCAGCACGCAATAAACTTCATACGTACGTACCACATATTTTAGTTGTTACTTAGATGATATACATACGAAATTTGTATTTCAGGTCAATTTCATCGTGATTTTATTATTCTTAGACGTTAAAAGGTTTTATTAAAAGTGATAGGTTTTATCTAAAACCATAATCCCACGATGAGATCCATAACGCAGGTAACCCGCTTGTTCGTTTGTCTTTAAGAAAAAACAACTTGTGACATAAGTGTTGTAAATATCCTGTAGCAATGTTATTAAAGTTGTATTATAATTAAGCACCACAATGTAATCTTATATTAATTCACAGCCCGTTATGAGCTGCGGTATTACGTCACTGCGATATCGCAAATGTTTATTGGCTCGTACAAAAAAGTGCGGAGATGCAGGCGCGCGGTAGACATCCGTTTCTTGTTGTTGTCACAACACGAAATGATTTATTCATGAGCGAGCAAACAATCGCGTATGTATGACATCAACGGCCACACAGCTTGTATGGACAAAACATTTATCCCGTGCAATTTGTTTTGTACGGATTGTACAGAAATACATCGTCATTTTTAAAGAAAACTTTAAAATTATACTATCTAGATTAATCTAATGACTGAAATAATCTAGAAACTGAAAATGTATTGTATAAAAACTAAACTAACATCTATAATTTCTTATTTTGTTTTATGTATTTTTGCGCGGAGGTATGCCTCCGCAGTATGCAGTCAACCACATTTACGCATTCATATACACACAGACACATCCATACTCACGAACACACAAACAAACACACATTTACATTTGCTATTAACCAAAAAACGTGTGTAATAAGAAACAAATGTAATCTTTTTGAATATTAGATTGGCACTGGATGTATATATGTCATACACTTAATAATGTAATTATGATCTGTGGGGCGAAGGCCCCTAGTTTGAACAACAGTCCCCTGCTCACTAGTAACGCTTCATTAATTGTGTGCAGAACGATTAATTGTTGGGGAAAACAAATAAACGATTAATGATTTTTTTTTACTTAGAAGATCGCTTTATGCAGGGTTATAAGCAAAAATGCATTTTAAAGGCTTTTGAGAGTGATTAAATTGAAAAATTGTTTTATGCTATCACATGTTCCGTAACTCGTCTCATAATGCGTCGTTGCCGATTACTAACTTACAAGTAACAAACTGACACATAAACTTCGTTTGTAAAACTATTTTAACAGGAAGTGTCAGTTAATTTATTTGTTAATAAGTTATCCAGCACTTTTCACACACAGATTTTGTGAAACAGGCACTAAGGGTTGTTTTGTAATATTTGAAATTACAAGTCTTTACATTGTAAAAACAATTTTAAACTTTCAAAAAACCCTTTTAACAAATACAGTAATTGAAAGTCTTTTTTTTTGTTAAACGAAATACAGTGTACCTACACATTTTTAAATAAATAAAAAAGTAAATGAAGAAATATTTTGCTATAATCTCTAAATGTATTCGTATTTAGAATCAAACACGGCGCGGAGCGCGGAAACTTATAATTTTACCTATTTTTTAAACTTTTAATCATATAAAATTTTATTGTATACAAAAACAACATGTACTGTATAAAACACAAACAACATGCCTTATAGTTGTTGACCTTCCTTTGAAAAAAACGAAAAAAGGAGTAGTTATACAGCACATTATTTTTAATGTATTAGAATTAAGGTTATCTTTATACACACGTCCTAAAAATATATCGACAAAATTACAAACTATTAAACAGTGCTCGGAATATAAACGTGCAACGTGTTCTAAGTTGTGAGTTAATTAAATGAAACAACGATTGAACACGTAGCACTAATGTTCCGTACACACGTGGGAGTACAAAATACGTAAAGAAATTAATTATTTTTCAAAGTAATAAGTTGTCACACGTTTATGGCTTGGTGTTGCAGCGCCTTATGGTACTTGTAAATGTATTTCTATATTCTCCTATATGTATATCGTTGGACACTTTTATAGGCAGATGTTCTGGTCCCCATCCCAAGTGTGGGGCACCCCCCTTCCAGCTGGGCCAATCACCTCATGAAAACGGCTAAAAGTTGCTGGATACGGTTCGCGGACCTCATGTTGTCCACACAGATACAGGCTGCTGATGATAATCATGATGGAGGTAGATCATAATTTTCTAGACACTAGATTCAGAATTAATTAGAAAAATCTTTGTAAGCAAGAAGGCCTTTCAAGTGGGTGTAGCGACTAAAATAAAAAACGGTACGATTCGGTGCTTCGAGCATGTTGAAAGTATGAATCTAGGAAGTGCTGTTGCAAGGCGTCGTCCTTGACAATATTTTAATCGACTGATTAAAAATAATAACATACACATACTGAAGAAAAATGTATTAATACTATACGTACTCAGGGCATGTGTGCGTAAATTTTTCGATGTAGCGATAGATGTCTGCAAGGACCGTTCCTGATGGATGTATAGGGTAAGTGATTAATTTCTTAACCGAATTTAAAAAGGAAGTACTTGTAATATTAACAATCTGCCTATGTAGTTTGTACTTACGTAACTGCGTTTAGTGACGCGCAAAGGAATCGACTATCAAAAGGTCAAAGCTCTGTCAGGCGGCGGCCTGTCAACGCGGCGCGGTTCATCGCGGAGTCTATTTGTAACAATGATAACGGACTAGCATAGGACACGGCTGTGAATCAGCGCTGGTTAGCTTTGTTCGTAGAAACGTGCTAACGAATATAACCCCGCAGATAATTTGTTATAAAACTATTAATTTGATTGAACAATAACAACGCGGATGGTTATGTATGATTCTTCTTGAACTTTCCTTAATGTTGATCGTAAAATATCGAAACATTTTACGGCCGACATTTAATTGAATTAAAAACAAGTTATAACAATTAAAAGAGTTTTAAGTTTTAAGTAAGTTTTTAACAATTAAATTTAAATCTAAATGTCACGTTGAAGCTCTAAAAACGTAATGATTTAGTGTATGATTAGACATTAATAAAAATAAATTTTAAAAGTATTTTTTATTAATAACAAAGTATAGAACACTGTGTTATTGTTGCCTGCTTACAGAAGTACAGGAAGTTTTATGGACCGTTCTTACTCTACATACTTCTGCTCTAAGGGTAGCATTTTAAGAAAAGTTTTATGACTGTTAAAACGAATAAGTTAAGCAAAGCTTTTGCGTGACACCTTCTAATGTTAACCCAAAAATCATGTTCAAATAACCCTTCCAGTTTTGACTAGCACCTTTTAAAAAAATTGACAATGAGGAAAAGGCATACTTCAAGCATATTGTAAATCATTCAGAAAGGATAACAGTACATACACAATTACGAATCACGTTTATTTCTATGAACTCATCATTTGCGGCGGGTAGTTAACGGACGTTGCAATTTATCACCGGTACTGACTGTGTACAGTTCTCCGAACGAATGTTTGAGACGCATTCGTTCCTCAATCCACGGTCACATCGCGGGTCGTTATATTACGCGTCAATTTACACGGAACAAAACTATCATCATTTGAATATGAAATGATATAAGCGCTAAATCCAACATTCTCGGAATAACAACCGGATCTATTTGGTTTACTTTGACATTTCCAACAATAAGCGACAAGACAAATAGGGTAACCTAAGTAAAGTAAAGCCCCTAGGCGATGAAAATAAGATGCTGGGGATTGCGAACTTATAAAAAAAATACTTCTTCTAGTGCCTCTTCAGTGCTGAAGATTGGCGGTAACTTCACAAATGGGTCCCTATGTATTGGTTGCTATCCACAGCCCTAAACGCAGTAATATTTTTAAAATAATTTTTGATTAACAGTACTGTTATTTTTTGTTGGACAACTTCCCGGTTCCAACCAGTCTGCATTGTGGAAAGATCTGCCTCTTTGTGGTCCTTCAACTACAGAGCCTCACGTTTTTTGAAGGGCGGCAGTCCAGCAGACCATCTGGTGTTTTGTATGTCCTTGTTAATATTTTTGATCGCAGATGATTTTTTTTGACTACAATATATATTTGGAGTGCAATAATATTTAGGAGTTCTATGTCATAAAATTTCTTATTAAAGAATACTATAGGAGCAGCATCTATATATACTATACTATATAAATACAAAAATCTCATTATATATGTTCAATCTGGTTTTTCGAAACTCGGGGGGATATTTTTCATCATAGTGCATGGTATGGGTAAACGAGCAAGTGGGTCACCTGACGTTATGTGACCCGCTAGCTAGATGATACAGAAGCGTTGCCCTTGATAGCCAGGAGAAGAGATGTTTTCTTTTTCTATCCATCCCCTCCCTATCCTTATTAGGAAAGGATGGGAATGGAAAGAAGACTGAAATTGGGCCACCAGCACCTCACTCATCCGAAGAAACGCCGTAGCATACTTCTTCTTGCGCCTGTTTTCTGTGAGGTCGTGGTATTTCACCCGTCAACCCGCCCATTTGATCAACAGCTGTTGTAATAATATTGCAAATTAAACAAATCATAAACTAAATAGAACATAAAACATAAAACTCGTAAACTCAAATGTCAAAATCAATATTCAGGTTGCGGAAATCCATTACAAAAATAAATACAAAAAACCAAAGTTTCAAAGAAGAAATAGTCCTTTGGCAAAATTCCATTCTCAAGTCAATTATAATTATATGGTTCCGGTATTATATTATATAACCAAGAGGGCTGTCTACGCACATTTAAAAAATACAAAAATCTTTTAAATGTTCGTTTATTCTCTGCTCACTTAATAATCGAACGAGGCTATGGAGCGTAGCTTTAGATTGTAAAAAACGGAATTAATAACATTACAATGAACGAATTGATTATGAAAAATTTAGAATAATTATTATTATTTGCTAAAAATCAATATGGACCGACGATCTCGTCAATCCTGAAGGAAACGTACCGTCTATGAAGGCAGGTGGAGGTTTTGAATTTACGAGAACGAAGTCGCGGGCCATTACTAGTACTAGTAGTTCTATACATTTTTACTAATATAGTATATTACAAAAAGAAAATATTTCATTGTTTGTTTGGTCCAATTTCAAAAACTACTGAATCGATTTTGTTTCTATCACCAATAGAAAGCTCTTCTATCGGCATTTTATTTATTTATCTATCTATCTATCTACCCGAGCGAAACTGGGGCGGAGTGCTAGTCTATAATAGAATGATTATTACTTTCACAAGATATGGATACGCTACAGGTGTAATCCTTGCGAATACTGTTGCCTTACTTCGAGTAAGCAATTGCAAATCTTATATAAATTTCGTTGAACTCAAGGGAATTTGTGGAGATGACAATAACAGAAGTATTTGACTTAATGGGCTTTAAGTTTAAGATAACCGCATACCACGCGTTGACGTATAGATTGTGAAAGGCATTCGATAATTAAAATTACTGAGTGCGTCACTTTGAGGACCAGCCCATCATAATTGCATGATTTGTTTGCACGAAGGTGAGTTACTACGCCTCTCTCTTTGTCATGCACAAGTCAAAGTACTTTCGTAAAATAAGTGAGGTAATTTTAAAGAGGAAGAAATTTATCAACAAATTATAAAAGCTAGCATTAAATTAAAAGATTATATCAAAATGTAATTAAAACCGAAGATAATATTTGCTCATAAGGCTATCTGTACTTTCGTTCTTTGTTCACCTGATACTAAAGGCTTGATTACCCTTACCGAGCAAAGCGGCGAGTCAGTACTCGGCCCAGTAGGTAGAAGGGGGATCGAGCTACTATCCCGCTGTTTTCGTAGGTCAAGCGCTTGACCGAGCACTCGACCCAATGTTTATATGCACAGAGTACTCGGCCGACAGCACTGTCTCGCCCGTTTACTCGGTACGTGTAATCAAGCCTTAAGAGATACCTACCCGATACCATGTATTTAAATTACAATATTCTATGTAGTACAGCCTTTCCGCTGACAACTTATCTCATATAAAACTGCCCATCAGGCTCACTAGGAAAACTTAGAAGCGGGAGACTCTCTACGATGAAAGTTATTACACGTGCTCAATAATATGATACCTGTGGCAAATGACGTCACTACAGCATGTTTGTAAAGCATAAAAAGTTTACCTCTCCAATCTTAGGAGTCTAAAGGACACATTATAGCTTCGTCGCTCGCTGAACAAACAAGAGCCGGTGCGGTAATGTGAGACGTGAGTGAGCGGGGGCATCGCATTCCAAGAGTTTCTCGGATTACTTTGCACGGGTTGTACTCTCATATCAATATCTAATACACACCTTTTTCCTTATATGTTCTAAAAATAATTCTAGGTTTGAATAAATAAATTAGTAAATTATATAATCTTAGGCGGTCACGAGTAATAAAAGGGATAATGAGTAATTCCCAATTATCTTTCCTTTTATTTGTCTTTTGTCAACTACACACAATGTAAACGTCGTGTTATTACGCTGCATAGTCTCGTATTACTATTTAGTGAGTAACACGTATGTACTCTGATAACACTTTTAATTCTGGATTATACTAATTTCTTTGTCAATAGTCCAATTATTATTTCATGATAATATCATCTACTACGAAATTATGATGAAAATAAATACGAACTAACAAAAGAAAGAGAAGTATAAGTGTACCTGATTATTTTCTCTTTTTTATAAATAACTCTTTATATATAACACAAAAACCCAATGGAATTGACATCAGGAGATATGGTCCACTGCATTCCACTATCAGACGAAAACGCGGGGTTTAAATACCATTACTGTTGAGCATCGATTCTCCGATCGTCGATCAACTAAGCGACCATTTAACCGAACTGTTCGTATGTAAGTAGAGTAGTAGATGAGAATAAACGACTTCTTTTGTGAAGCGTTTACATGCTTAAATTAAAAGCAACCAGTATGAGATATCTATCCTGAAAAAGGTGCATGACCTAGCTTCAAGTAAGAAAGTATGTTCCCTTCGACTGACTAAAAGTAAGGCCTTCTACAAACGTTACTTCATTTTTATGGAAGAAATAACAAATTCTGAAATAAGGCCTCCGGCACCTCACTCGTTGGACGTGACGTAAACTACTTCTTCTTCACGCCTGTCTTCAGCTAAATCATGGTTTTCACCGGTCGAGTCGGTCCATGCAATGGATATTGTTGTTTTCTCAACACCCATGTCTCCCGCTAAATTCGGATAATCGATGCTCTTACTGTACTTCATTATAACCTGCCCATACAACGGACGTCACTGCTGCCTCTTCTATTGTTTCGAAGAGAAGATATCCATTCGATTTAAAATATTTTAAATATTACAAATCAGTAAATCTATACTAATATTATAAAAAGAACAGATTTGATTGTTTGTTTGATCCAGATAAATTCAAAGATAATACGCTATATTTTATTTGTTTCTTTGTTTGTATTCTTATCTACTCGAGTGAAGCTAATAATAACAAATAATCATCTTAATCGTTTGTAAGTAAAATCGTACATCATACTTGTTTTCGGACTTTAATATTAAATCGTCCCAATCTCGTTCAACGTTATATTTAATATTCTCCCGGTGGGACGCAATGCATGTAATTATATGTCTCGCTGTCGGTGTTCCGAGCGCACCGTCGTGATGTTTTATTCATAAATGTTTTCTTAATGTAAACATCCTGTGAACGTGAGTCGTGGGATTATTAAAAATAATAATTACATTCATACATCAAAATTCAAGGTCACTTGTAACAACGAGCGGCTTAAGTCGCTGCTGCAAGGCTAGGCTAGGTTTTTAATCGCTGTTTCTTTGTCAATGTTTAATTCGTTTTTTAACAGTGATGAGGTGTCTTATAAGTCATGGTTTTCACTGTTTATAGAAGCGTAAACGTCGAAAAAGGTTAGTAAACTTTATTCGTCATTGGTCAACACAAACTACTAAACATTTTAAAGTTGCGCTATCAGTGCCATAATTCCTTGAATACGTGCGTTATCCGTTTGTCGGGCGTTTCGTAAGCCACATTTAAAATGTGCACTCAGCGAACACGCCCGTCTTGCACAAACTTGGGAAGATATGTACTTAAGCATCGGGCTTAAGATCGTTTCCATGTTGCTCATAAACTAAATCCCAACAATTCCGTCTAATTAGACCGAGTCGGGTTATCGCAACGAATCTTTAGTGTACTTCAATTCGACTTACGCCAGTAAATTGGGAATTAAAACAGTATTTTTCGATAAGACTTACGTAATCAATGAAATCAAAATTAACTGTTTCAAATATTTAAAGCAATTAGCGTAATGGTTTGGAATCATTAATATTTGCCAAACGGCAAGGAGCATTATAAATCAGTAAGGTATCAAGATTTGTATCCTATTCAAAGTAGACAAATTATTTAACTTTAATTTGACCAGAAAAGCAAATGATTTCACTAGTTTTTTTTATTTGGTACAATAGTATATAATAATATACACTAAGAAGGTATACAACAAAAATATCACACTTTTGTTCATATATGAAATCAGCTTAATTCAATCTAAAATAGTTAAGTTGTAATATTATATTATATAATATTAACAACTTCACATTACTTATAAGTAATCACATATAATAATAATAATGTATAAATTATCTTTTATAATAATAAATCAACCTTTTTCTCCGAGAGAGGGAGGGGGTTATCTTTCATAATTAATCATAATTGTCGATTTAGTTTTAGCCTTTTTTGTTTTAGGCTCATTATTATTATATTATTTTATGTATGTATTATTAAATTAATAGAACTCCAAGTCTACATGTTATAATATAGTTTTTTACTAATGTGTAATGACTATTCGTTTCCTAAAAAACTAAATAATAATGACTATAATGCCTCGTAAATTACATAATTACGTTGTCTCCTTAACAACCTGATATTCACAAATAAAGTTAGATTACGTCCCCCATAAATAACTCGACGGCAATGTAATCCCCGGTCGCGACGCGCTGGTCACGTTATTTATGCGTTTTTCAAATAACTCGTTATTAATCAAAGGTGAGTAGAGGAACGCATTACGTCTAATGTGGACGATTTACTCGATAAATTTTATTATAGCAATACAACGAAATAATTAAAACAAGACACCGCTCGTATATTATTATCCAAACCACAAACTACGTTAAATCACGTTAAAGAAATTCGTCCACATCATAATGGTCAGCATTCCACAAGAGTACGGTTAACTCATACACGCTCACGGTCCTTCAAGTAACAATGTACTCTTACCTTGAAGGTTGACAGTATACTTGTAGCTAGGTGTTGTGGATATTTACAGGGGTCGGTGATCACTTAACATCAGGTGAACCAATGCTCGTTTCCACACTTATAAAGTAATCGATCAATTATTTTAAATTCATTTGTTCTGATATGAGATGCCGTAGGAAACTGGTAGAAAGTTGAACAAAAAATATGAGTAGCCCTTCCCTCCAAAGCCGATCCCTTTCCGATTTAGTACTCATCTCCTTTTCTTGTCCTACTCCCCAAAAGTTTCCTACATAAAAGATGACAAAGCTTTCTTTAATGATCACAAAAGCGACCTACAGGTAACTAGTACTAACAACGGGTAACGGTTAGTCATTTTACCATTTACCGTTCAACCATCTATATTTCTCGTCATAGATAAACCTAAATTATAAATATCTTCGAGTTTAAATTACTAATATTTCTCGACTACAAGGCAGTAGTACATAAATAACTATGTATATAAATTTGATATTTCTTACATATATAAATCATGATAGATGCACATTTAAAAGGCGCCTAGTTTTTGTAAAACAATATAAAGTAAACAACGTACCTAAAAGCAATTTGTATTCTAAAAAGTGTTCTAAAACAGATGTCAGTTAAAATAAAACATCGAAAGCACAATTTAAATCAGAGAATTTACTTTACGAAACATTTCAGTGTAACAAAAAGACCCGTACGGTTGTAAGCATCGTAAAGAGGTATCACGCAGTGACGTAGGTCCTTCGAAAAGATTTATGTAAACACTCGTAACGTATGCCAAAAGTCGGTCACCTACAACAGTGATGTTATGGAGCTCCGAATCTGAATGCGTACATATATGGATACTTATGGATATACGAAATAAAAATATCCATATCCGAATTTGAATCCGACATTAAAGTTTGGGATAATTTCCGTTTTTTACACACTTAAAAATTAGTGGATATACTAATAATTAGGAATATATGTGACCGATGAACCAAACCAAATTATAACCTAGAAATAATTTCAAATTATTACATATTTGTGTTTTACTTTTACAGATCTACAAAAATCTAATATCCGTATCCGAAATAACCCAACAATCTAAAATAATTTCATATCCGTATACGAATTCAATATAATATTATTCCTATATCCGTATCCGAAATTTCAAATCGGTACATCCCTAAACCACATGAATGGTCTTGCACGCATTTACAAATGTAGTCGTCGAATAGACCCAACGTTTTCATTCCGATATTTCTATGTGTGCGTGTTACAAGTTAAATAGCTTTCCTGTACATCTTAATTTACTTTGTATTGTGTTACACTGCAACGTAAAATGTTTGTCAAAGTTTATTGGACACTTAATGTAACAATTTACGACTAGAACCTAGCATTAAACAATGGCCTGGACTAATGGTCAAAGTGCAAACATGAATCTTTACTTACAACAAATCTATACTAATGTAATAAAATTGAAGAGTATGTTTGAACGCGCTAATCTCAGTAACTGCCAATTTGATTAGAAAAAATATTTTTGCATTTGACAGCTCAATTATAAATGAAGGTTCTACGACCTTTAGGTGCCGAGCAGAAATAACTATAACGCTAAGCGAGAAAGATGTTAAGAAGTGAAATTTATTGATTTTAATTACGAAACTCTATTCAGTTTTATTATTTTACTCCATATTTTTTATT
>JWHW01037895.1:349200-361649 GCA_000931545.1 Papilio glaucus | reverse complement strand
AGCTCTTCAGGCGTTGAAGAAGTTAACGCCGTGAAGATCCATTAAAATCAGAAGACACACTGAACATTTGCATCATTAAGGTACGTAATAAATAAAATAATAAGAATCAACAATCTATTACATGCAGAACTAATAGTCAGCCATTGTAGACATATCTGCGTCGTCGTAGTTTCAGTCAATATTCGTCCATTGCTGGACGTAGGCCGTATTACCTATAAATAGACGAAATGAAAATAATTCTAATTTTACCGGAAGATTTCGCAGAAAATACGCTTGGCATTAATGTGCTACGAGGAAGGGATTACGCCCTCCAAGCAATCTGAATGTCACCGCTTTATAATTTACGACTTAGGGCGCTTATAGGCTATTTGTAGGTGTGTTAATTTATAAACATCGTTAGTTTATAATTTCTCTAGCGATATTATAAACTGATGTAAAACTGTGAACTGAACTAACATTTTTTTTATGGAAGAAGGTGACAAACTAGCTAGCGGATCATATGATATTAAGCGACAAACGAGCGGCGGGAACACCGAGGTGATCAACTTCGCCCATGGACACCTGCAACACCAGAGGAACTACAGATGCGTTGCCGGCCTTTAAGAAAATGATAGGCTCGTTTCTTACCCATAGACATCCGCAACAAGCAAATTTGTTGCAGATGCGTTGCCTACCTTTAATGTACAGACATAGACAGGAAAAAGGATATTTCCTTTGCAACGTTGGACGTGTACTACAAATTGTAAATGGTTAGGTCAGCTTACAAATTCTCCATCAATTTATAATATCGCTAGTGAGATTATAAAAAACTTTTCCCTTATAACGCTATTAAAAAAGCGATATAAAAGAAAAATGTAGCTTAAAAGTGGATGTTGTGACTACAGTTTTAGAGAAAGGGGGTGTGTCAGGATTGCGCCAAATGTAAATCCATAATCTCTGCCTATCCCTCTGTGTTACATGCGTGAGCATACATTTATGTAGTTTAGTGATATTATAAACTAGCGATGTTTACAATTTGCCTGTGACATAGCTACAACTTGCGACATCGAACCTGCGAACTTATTTTTGAAATGCTTAAGGAGATCATTTACCTTTAATGAGGTTCCGTTCCCCCCTCCCCCTCCCTCGCCGCTCGCAAACTTTGAATTTAAATCAGTTATTTTGTTTCGTTTCGCGTGGGATGTCATTTAAATTGCTAATTTTGTATGAGGAAGTGGAACCGACCGCGCCCGATATTACCTGAAATAAAAATTTGTAATGTTAATGCTGTTATTAATTTAATGTTAATATTTACCCTGATACATTTTCTAATTTAGGACTTTTATAAGGAGGTTAATACGACTTTTGCACAAGAAATATTTTAATAATTCGCGTTACGTACTATACATATACGAAATATAATATTAGTTTTGAGGCGTTCTAAGGAATCTAAACATCTTCAAAGACTACAGGCTGCCTACTTTTCACCGAAGCTCTTCGCTCCCATATCTAAAAAGGGGTTAGTATAGTACCTGCTATAAAGTTATGCAGGTTTCTTTTTATACCAGGAATGGAATCTTCTGGGGGATCTCCCCGCCGAAGAACTTACATCGATCAGATTACTGACTTACTGACATACTGAAGAAGGGATATTTAAGGAGTACCCGTAACCGACGAGCTTGTATGCGTAGATGTATGTAGAAGAAGCGAGAGATATGTGCCAGTATCGCGCCAAATAGGAATCCTTAATCTATGCCTACCCCTCTGGGTTACGGAAGTGAATGCATCTTTTTTATTTAAAGGAATCAGATCATGAACTCCCAGACACCCAAACTGCACTGCGGTTTATTTTACTTGGTTATGTAAAATAACAATTATTGTGAAACGCAAACAGTGGCGAGATTCGTTTCGTAATCATGTTTAATAACAATTACTGTTGTATAACCTAGCAGTTCAAGAACCTTTTTTTACGCCACAACTTTAAGTTCGATTCGCTTCTTTCGCCCCATTCGAAGTCAAGCCTAAAATGGGTCTCACCGATAAAGAGTGTCCTTGACCAATGACTGCGTGTATAGTGGCCAATGACTGCGTAGTAAGGATATAAAAAAACCGGCTAAGTGCGAGTGGAACTCGCGCACGAAGGGTTCCGTACCATTATCTATAAAAAATCACGTTTGTTATATGGGAGCCCCCTTCAATATTTATTTTATTCTGTTTTTTAGTATTTTTTGATATAGCGGCAACAGAAATACATCATCTGTGAACATTTTAACTGTCTAACTATCACGGCTCATGAGATACAGCCTGGTGACAGACGGACGGACGGACAGCGGAGTCTTAGTAATAGGGTTCCCATTTTACTCTTTGGGTACGGAACCCTAAAAACGGGCGAAGTTTGCTAGGATAATGCAAAACGGAATTCTGTACCTACCTTTATCTTTTTAATCTTAGTTAAATATTATTACAAGCAACTTCATGAATACGAAAACTAGATCCCTATAAATAAGGCGAGTGTTTAATTGAAATATTACAGCTGCATAACATATCGCCAGCTATAAATAATGTAGTTAACGATCCGTTTAACAAACACAAGCTTAGAAACGTTTAACGTTTAAATTTAGAACTCAATTAATGGTCTATTAAACTGTCGATTGCGTTCGCAAATTACACAAACGTAAACGCGGACGTTTTGAATGTAGTTCCCAGTAGTTGATCTACGCAAATGCCAAAACGTCAAAACTCCCACACAACAGTAAATTAATGTTTTACGTTGTGAAGTTGGATCGCTTCAAAGAGAGTACAATGTATACAGATGAGTAATTTATTAGTTTCCCTTGCATTCTACCACTGTCATGTCATATCCTAAACTTAGTAGGAATGGCTAATTAAAAATCTTATATTTTAAGCAAGCTTTCTTGTTAAAAGTAATTAATTTTATTCTTGTATTAAGTCAGTATCAAAGCGAAAATCTTAATGTAAATTAAGTCATCCGAAATCAACCGGTATAAACCGGTTTGTGTTGTGACACTGTCGAGATGTACGATGAGCTTAGGGTCATTAAAATTTTAACGTTTACAGCGTGACACGTGAGTTTATCACGCTCGACGCCTATCTGCGACTCCGTGCGTCGGGGACCAGCTCAGCGACTCGTTTGTGGCTCCCGTGTGAGTTTTAATCTAAAGCTGTCGCGTTTAGCGCTGAGTGGTTTAGAACTGTCTCAATTAGTGTACGAAAGACAGACGTATAATTATGTTAAAGACAGTTATTATTCTTGACAGTTCAGTTAATTAACAATTGACATTGATTTTTGAAGTAAAACTTCTTTAACCGCGTTATATTATACTATATTTGTTAGGGGAATAATCTTATATGTTCGCGTGAACAACATGCTTCAGCAACACGCCTCAGCTATATGCTTATTTGTATTTGGAACAATTTCGTTTAATAATTAAAAAATAATTTAATTTTTTAAATTTTATTATTAAGGTACAAAGGTTCATTTAAGAAGATTATTTATTGATTTATGAACAATTATTCCTGCCTTTCTACCTGTGTTGAGTTTTCACTTCCGTCGGTAGTCTTCATGACTGTTTAAAATAGTAAGGATATTTGAATGTACAGGGAATTGCATTACACATTAGCACAATAGACATATTATTTTTTTTATTTAGAGTGTTTGTGTATTTAAATATTCCACATAATATAATTTCTGCATCGTTAAAAAATAAAAGTCATTGAACCAGACATCGCTATTAATAAAACGGATTCTGGTCTGAGTTTACGCGCACATACAACGATTACCTCGCGGGCATAACAAGCTTTTTATAACAAAAAAGAACTGGATTTCTTTATTAATTAACTTTTATTTTTTCGTTTCAAAAGACTTCGACGTATCGTGGCCCCGTTGGCCTAGTTTACTTTTTGTAAAGTTCCTGAACTGTCATCACAGACATCAATTGTAGTATTGCTTCAGACAATTTTTGTTACTTGATCCATTCCTTAATCTGTGAGACTGAGCACTTGTAATGTTCTAGTAAGACAAAAATATCATGCAAATTATGAACTAAAGTTATTGGACTAAATAAAACAGGTTATTAGAATTTTATTTAATAAATCAAGGAAATAGATTATTCTAATTAATGTTTGTATAATCGAAATGTTATTTAATAATAAAAAAAATTATAAAGGATATTTAGCGGAGAAAAAAACCGGTTTAAATCCGTATCACAATTTAATATTCCTACGAAATAGTTGTTTGCGATAATTATACGCATTCCTTCAACGAGAAAACATCATACTATGTAATACACGTTCCCCAAATACATCAACTCGATCTTTGTAATAGCGTTGTAAAACAGTCAAATTTTGCATCATACAGCACTACGACCTCACAGACCAGAAATCACAGTATTACCCGGATATTACTTTTTGATTTTGGTTCTCATCCGGGACTCTCACTCTCTTTATTTCTGTCTGTCTCTCTCTCTCTCTTTCTCTCTATCTCTCTGGTAATGTTAATGTTAATACATGACAAACCTTGTAATAGATTATATCGAGAATTTTTTTTATTTGTTGAATAAATTAATATTTCTACAGATATAAGTCAACTCCGCCAAGCCAAAATGAGCTCACGACTTTTACATATAACAAATAAGAATACAAGCCCATTCGTAAAATTAATAGTGTAATGTATTTCGAAAAATGCTTAAGCCTTATCTGAAGCAATATTGTGTGTACATTAGAAGATAACGCATGTAGATGGTGGAACATTATGTGATAAGTAATCGACTTAAACAATTCGTTTGTGAGTATAGGCCACGTACGCTCTACGCACACGTCAACTAACAAAATAAAACAGATGAAAAACCTAAATTAAAAAAAAAAAACTGAATACCCTAAATAAAAAAATAATAATCAAAATAATTTAAGTGCAGTAAAACTACAAGCAAACCGACTACAATTCTCGAAAACCATTTATTGGACCGGGATTAAATGTAAATGGAACGAAACCTCGATTACAAAAAAATTGAAATCTGATCATAAATATCGAAGTTTTGAGGTAACAAATATAAAAATACAAGCTAATTGAGAATCTCCTCCTTTTTTTGAAGCCGGTTAAAAAGGATAAATCGGTCGGTAAGAGGAAAGTCAGCAGTCCTTTAAATCGGGTAACTAATGTTACCATACAATAGGTAACCCGATTGTTGTGGTCGAAAAATAAAAATAGGGTCACCAAATGTATGGTAGGTACATTAGTTGACCCGACTTTTTCCTCTTTCCGACCGACTAATCCTTCTTTTATATTATTATTGGTTAGTGCAAGAAACAAACAATAATACCTACCGCTACAGTTATTTCAAATACAAAGAAAATTTCCTAACAAGCAGTTACTTCGAACGAGACGCCATATCAAAGTGGACGTAATTTTGTAGGAAACAAATATGTACTAAGGAGTGTAATCTGAGAAACATTAGGCTGACTGCAGGCGATGTAATTTAGCCGGCAAATGTCGGTATTTGTGGTGGGTTGTAATAAGCCACCCCCTCCCCACAGTGACTTGCTAGGCTCAATGTAATTATGTAATACGTTCGTGTAACCTTCAAAGTAACGTTATGAAACACTTTTTCATGAATATTTTATTAGAACCTTTTCTTGTTATCCTTGACAAGAATATAAAGATAGTGTTTTTTGAAGAAAACTTCTTTAGTCGCTTCTTGTGTGTTTTTGAGTTGAGTGTAGTTGAATTGTTGATTGTGTGATTTTTGGTAGGGGTAACTTATGGGTTCGCGTCACGTTTGACCTCTACACCTCGGCTCATTCTATTTGCTAATAATCAACAAAAGTGTACCCATGTTTCTTAATAATAAAATTCAAAATTGAATACAAGAAGCAACGTAATCATTAGTTGCTATCATTTACAGGTAGTGTAAAACACTGTCCTATTCTGAGTAATGATAAACTTGATGTGAAACGAATAGCACTTTAACTGGCCGATACGATAGACTAGGATGCCGGGACTCCCCACGGGCAGGATTATCTCTAAGGACATACATAAGTCGATGACGTGACCGTTATACCGGGGAATACTCGCAAGCGGCCTAACGATCCATGACATTTCTTACCCGGTACAAAGAATATTCAATATAGAAACTCTTACTCATTAGGATAGGGCCCATATACAGGCTCTATGGTATGGGTTAACGAAATCTCGAGCACCTAGAATTCGATAAAGTAGGCAACGCATCTGCAATTCATTAGCATGATGCAGATGAGGGCAGCGGTCGCTTAATATCGGGTCAACCGCTTGCTTGTTCGCCACCTTCTACTATACTTCTACTATCTATAAAAATGTATATATGTATGTTGTCATATAGCACGCAAAAGAAACATCTACCGCACCCTGTATGCGGATTCTATCAAGTAATTTATTAAAGTCTATATTTTTAACTTTAATAGAATTCAAAGTATGCTATAAAGGGTCGGTAGGATTAATATTTATTACTTAGACACACCTCATTTCACATTAAGTGCCTAATAAATCCGATGAAGAACGGATAGCGATGGATATCTTTACCGGTTTAAATTGGGTTAAAGGCGAGAGACTTTTATTAATATTAATGGACTCGTTGTGAGACCACTATTTATGAAACAACACAATTGTCCTTTTGCATCTGACTGTACAAATCAAAGGCGATATATATCTCAGGCCCAGCATTGTTTCTATTGTTATGTTTTTAACAGTTTGTATAATGGTGTTATTGAAAAACATATTAGCATCTCGATGACTGTTATTTTAATTCTCTTGTGAAGAATAGTATGAATCTATGTACACTTCTATATGCATTATATAAAAGGCTGTGTGTATGTACGCTCCCCATAGATTTAGAAACGACTAGACAGATTTCGATGAAAATTTCAAGAAAACATCAGATTGGCCTGTGATCCTATGAAGTTTAGTAGCGATCACATCAATATTATTAGAACAATATATATTGAGTGCTTTCCGGGGGAAAGTCGGGGCAATTCACTGCTCTATAAATGTAAAGGGCAATGTATGTATGTATATATGCATGTATGCTCGCTATAGACTCCGAAACAGCTGGACTGATTTTGATGCCATTATCCTAGCGAGTGTTGCTATGAAGTTTGGTAGGGATCGGATCAACATAATTAGATGTACCCGGGCGAGGCCATGTTGGTCGTTAATTACTTATAACATTGAATCTTCGTACAACATATAATTAATACATACAATAAAATATTTGTCATCAATGATCATTACTGTAAATAAATTTAATATTAATGGCTATCGGTGCGCCTTTAAGTGTAAATTTATGTTCATTATAAATCAAAGGCCATGGTTACATTATTGAATGGATCGGTGAACGTGGCGGTAAAAATACGACTGCGTTTTGGTAAAATGAGCACACGGCGCCCTAGGTCTAGGTGAAGTTACGACCTAATTATCAAAATAGGTCGCAATTTAAAAAAATAGGAGTGGTCTATCTCTACTCTGTATATGTAAAAACCATGGCTGGTTGGTGTCTTTGAATACAACACAACTTCTTTCAGTTAGGTAAAACCTACTAAGTCAGTAGGAATAAATGATTAAATAAAAAGTAAAGTATATTAGGCGTAACGTTGAATAATAGGATTAAAAATAGCATAATAAGAGAAAAGTGTGGCTTAAAGGAGGATGCTGTGACTAGAATTGAGAAAGGTATGCTTCGGTGGTTCAGGCATGTTGAAAGGATGAACAAAGGGAGAGTAACTAAAGAAATTCATGTTGCAAAAGGACGTCCTAGGAGAACTTATATCGATCAGATTAGTAGCTTACTAAAAAGGGCGATATAAAGAGCACCCATAACCGACGAGCATGTATGCGTAGATTTATGGATGTAGAAGAAGCGAGAGAGGTGTGCCAGGATCGCGCCCAATGGAAATACATAATCTCTTCCTACCCCTCTGGGTCAAGGGCGTGAGCGCATATTTATTTTAGATTTTTCAATTTGAGGTTGTTATGTGTTACATTAGGTAAAAGTAAACAAGAAATCGCAAACAAGTAAATAAAGTAAGTAAAAAGACTTTTATTCGTGACTTAGAATGACATAGTTCTCGTCGGTTATGATACGCTCTTTATATCGCCCTTTTTTAGTAAGCTACTAATCTGATCAATATACGTTCTCCTAGGGCGAGCCCTACCAACACTGCCACTCACTTTTGCTACATAAATTTGTTTCGATATTCTCTCTTCATTCATCCTTTCAACATGCCCGAACCACCGAAGCATACCTCAACAAATCTCTAGAAGAAATAATAATAAATCCGAATCTCCTAAACTAAACTTACACATTCTCGCAATAATTATTATTTAGAAGGGTATAAAAATAAAACATATGCGTAAAACCAAGCAGTAAATTTTTTATACCATTTTTAAACACCAATTTTTAATACCATCTATTATTCAGCAAACCATACACCCGACATAACCTCAAATGTTTTTTTTAGGTTATCATTTACGATTTGTCACTTTTAAAACATGTACTTTTTTGCGCAGCACAAACCTATTAAACGAACGACTCGACCACAATAACGCTCAATCAGGCCAATCTTGTGATTCGCACGTGTGAGGAAAAGTAAAAAAAGATGTGAAACTTTATTGCTTACATTTTTTGTATTAGACGCCACATAGTTATAGTAAATGATAATAACAACATTCCCAAAAAAAATCTAATGTATGAGAACCGGAACACACAAAGGCTTTTATCGTCACGTATAAAAAACTTTCTTCATTAAACTTTATTAAATATGGAATATATTTATACACAAGAAACATTTCTGGCTAATTCGAAACATTGTCTCTGTATTCTATAAAAGAAGAAACTGACCGACCAACTGATATATCAACGAACAGCACATCAAACTACTGAGCCTAGAGACTTGAAATTTTGCACAGAGATTTTTGTTATGACATAGGCGAGGACTAAAAAAGGGTTTCCCTAAATTTATCGCCTAAAGTAGGGGATGAAAGTTTAGATGGAGAAACTACCCGTGCGAAACCGGGGCGAAGCGCCAGTACTTAATATAGTAAGTACAAAATGTTCTATTAAATTTTACATTTACCACATATTATATGATTTCATAACAAGAGGGCCTTTCAAATCGGCCAACAATAAGACATATTGACAATGTGAAATTGAGGCACGAGGCGGAGGCCTACGCGCTATTACCGAATAAAATTTCATAGAAAGCCTCGCAAACAAAGGCTGATGGAGCGGGCCATTAGGGGCCATGCATAAATTGTTAGTTTAGCGACGACAAACCTCCCCGAGTGACGCGGCGCTACCTTCTAATGTCTACCCTCTTTTCCCGCTCAATTTCAACCGGACAAAATTTAGAATTATGATTGTATGAAAGGTGTACTATATTTATTTTAAATTGCTCTCATATTTCAGCTAAATCATTTGCTATTTTTTTATATTTGTTGGTTAACCAGTGAAAAGTGGGTTTCTTTTTATTTATTTTTAATTTATAGGCGTGTCAGTTACAGACAAATTAAGAATATAATAATTAATCGGTCACAGGTATCTTGTTCGTAAGGAACCAGTATAATCAGGTGGGTGACCTCACAGTGAGAGAGTTTGCCATCATAATTGCGGTACTTAAACCCTTGACGAATGAAACAAAGTATTTAGAAGAAGCCTTGGAATTTATGAGCTTATGAGAAGTAGGTTGTCTCCATTCTATGTCTAATTAACCGACTTCAGGAAGGAGGAGTTATCAATTCGTCTGTATGTTTTTTTTTTTATGTTCGTTACCTCAGAACTCCGCTCCTGGTGAACCGATATTGATGATTCTTTTTTTGTTCGAGAGGTAAGGTTTTTTTTCCCATTGGTCCCTTTGTACCTCAGCTGTGTTTGGTAGCGATCGGATCAACATATTTAGTGGTACCCAGGCGAAGCCGGGGCGGGTCACTAGTATAGTATAAAGTTAATTTGTAAAATGTTTTCTTAAGGCGTCCTCGTATATTGGTATTTCCTTAGCTGACGCTGACACCGATTTCAAAAATAAATATGATTTACGCAATTAAATATAAGAATTCATTCTTATGTTTAATTGCGTAAAATTATTTTATACTTTTAAGTGCATTTGTTGTTTTTGAATATAGATTTTTTGAAGTCGGTTTTGTCTTTGTTTAAAAAAATGTTGTGATCGACAACTTAAGTCCGAGCTTTGTCCTAGATGTATTGCTGAGTTATATTTTTTTTAAAAGGTAACATTTATGTAAAGTTTTAAGAAAAACGAAAAAAGACGTGTTCTTTCTAAGTCTAGAATTTATATAATTATAATCAATGTAAAATAAATGTAATACCTTAAATTCATTGTCCTTCTACTTTGATGGATTTAAAAGACATATTGAAAACTCAAACTAGCGTATAGAAAGGTTTGGTTAAAAAATATAGATCGAATTTTGGATAATGGATGACAAGCGTCGGCTGACGGTATAAATATTTCGTGGCTTATATTACAGCTCGAATACAATTATTCTTTGTTTACTTCTAAATCATTAGCAGAGAGACGACGTGGCCAGACGCCTCGAACTATTCAATTGTACGATATAACATAATTGAAACTGTATGTTTACATAACAATCACAATAGAGGGCATTGTATTAAAACAATACCGAATACAAATGACAACTCGAAATCTACATCCCATCCATTAAAATTATGGGAATGATTCTCACATGGGTGTTCTGTAGAGCACGGGGTGGGAAGAAAAAAAACAATTTTATAGAGTTGATTGGCCGGACTCCCCGGGGTCGTCATAAAACTCGTTTAGTGTCGCCGAACAAAACAAATAAATTGACTATTAAATAGCGCCTTATTAAAATACATTATTCATTCAAGTATTTAAATTTATAAAACACCGACACTTATAAATAAAGCTATTTATGTTTACTTGCGCATCCTATTGTATTTTTATTTCAATAATAAATACATATATTGATATATAAATACAATAGGATACGCAAGTAAACATAATTAGTTTTATTATTATTATTAGTCTGCAGTAAGTGTATAATTTTTTTATATAAACAAAGTATAAATAGATTTTATATAAAGTGTTCATATTATTTTATAAATACATAGGTAAGCCGGATCAATAGTCGTAGTAGGAATCTGAGCATGTTCCTGTACTATGAACAAGTATGTATGTACTATTTACCGAGATCAAAATGTCCCTATTTACCGCGTAGAACTTTTTTTTCTACCCGTGGTTAAAAATACAAAACTATTATGTATTATAGTATTATGTATAGTATTATGCAATTTTCCTATTGAGGTAACAAACAATACAGTTACCTGTGTTATCTTTTTCTATTATGTATTTATTTTATTTTAATCGTCAAATATGTGAAAATTATATAAGAATAATGTGTCCCTATATATGAAATTTTAATGTTATATCTCTCCTGTCTTGTATATTTTAAAGTTTAAAAAAAATCATGTTTTTCTGGTATGTATGTTCTGCCAAATTAACGGTTAAAAAATTTGATTTCTAAATAGAACAAAAATATTGTCAACGCCAGTCGCAGTATTGTTATAGTCAGATATACATTTACCCCGTGGTCGTTTGACCTGCGTAACAGTCAAGATAAAAGAAAGATCAAAAAAAGACCACAAGCTTATCTATATTTGGGTCATCTATCATGAAAGTAGATACATTCAATTTGTTATCAGTAAGGTTGACCCATTGCTCCCGAAGCTTATCGGAATCTTATCAAGGACAGGGACGCCGGATGGGCAACAGTTTGTGTTTGACTTTAAATTTAACGGAGACATAAACTTCGAACAGAAAGATAACTGGTTACGTCTTATCTCACTTTATTAGGTTAGGATGTTAGGCTTATGTCATTTAAATACATACTACCTTTAAATATAGAACTACAACTCTTTCTGTTTAGAATGTCTATGTATAACAAACAATTTGTCGTCTTCTATATACGTGGAACGGTTTGATTGCACGATGTCACCATTCGTGTGCGGTGCACGGCACGTCTCGATCGGTGAAATACCACGACTTCACAGAAGACACGCGAGAAGTATTCTCCGTTTCGTCTGAAATTGGGTGCCGGAGACCTAATCCTACTCTAATCTGCAACTCATTAGCTTGTTGTAGCGGTCACATCATATCTGGTGACCCTCTTGCCCTTTTGCCACCTATCTTCTATTAAAAATATAAAAGAATGTATCTATTATAAACACGTATTTTCCAGTCTTGGTGTGATTTTTTTTTTATTATTATATTCTGTAATTATTACTTATTATAATTAAAATATATTGATTTTAATTACAAAACACTATTTTGTTATTTTTTTATTTAGATATCATTGTCAGGTTTCATATTATAATTAACTATAAAATAAATTATTTGTTAATTATAAAACTATGTTAGTATAAGAATGT
>JWHW01037895.1:324680-347748 GCA_000931545.1 Papilio glaucus | reverse complement strand
CAGATATACATTTACGTGGTCGTTTGACCTGCGTAACAGTCAAGATAAAAGAAAGATCAAAAAAAGACCAAAAGCTTATCTATATTTGGGTCATCTATCATGAAAGTAAATACATTCAATTTGTTATCAGTAAGGTTGACCCATTGCTCCCGAAGCTTATCGGGATCTTATCAAGGACAGGGACGCCGGATGGGCAACAGTTTGTGTTTGACTTTAAATTTAACGGAGACATAAACTTCGAACAGAAAGATAACTGGTTACGTCTTATCTCACTTTATTAGGTTAGGATGTTAGGCTTATGTCATTTAAATCCATACTGCCTTTAAATATAGAACTACAACTCTTTCTGTTTAGAATGTCTATGTATAACAAACAATTTGTCGTCTTCTATACGTGGAACGGTTTGATTGCACGATGTCACCATTCGTGTGCGGTGCACGTCTCGTCTCGATCGGTGAAATACCACGACTTCACAGAAGACTTCTCGCGTATTCTGCGTTTCGTCTGAAATTGGGTTCCTGAGACCTAATCCTAGTCTAATCTGCAACTCATTAGCTTGTTGTAGCGGTCACATCATATCTAGTGACCCTGTCGCCCTTTTGCCACCTATCTTCTATTAAAAATATAAAAGAATGTATCTATTATAAACACGTATTTTCCAGTCTTGGTGTGATTTTTTTTTATTATTATATTCTGTAATTATTACTTATTGTAATTAAAATATATTGATTATATTACAAAACACTATTTTGTTATTTTTTTATTTAGATATCATTGTCAGATTTCATATTATAATTAACTATAAAATAAATTATTTGTTAATTATAAAAGTATGTTAGTATAAGAATATGTTATTTTTGTCCCTTTGTAGCGACAAACTGGCGTTTATTCCAAGGTTATAAACCTTTGTGTTAAGTCGTTTCAAGAATGTATGAATAGAAAACATTTTTACAAAAAAACGCCACACGAAAATTTTGCGTATTTTTAATACATTGTTCGTTGTATTTTATACATTTTAATTTAAACTAACCAATCATTTGATCGAGACGTATAGCCGTCGACTAATGAAGTATTATCAATGGAAATGAAATAGATACTGTAATAAATTATCTTGATATTATATCCAGCTTAGGAATAGTATAATACGAAAATGAATTCTACGCTGAAATAAATAGAGTTAGTTTTCGTTTATAAAGTGTTATTGCATCGTTAAGGGCTAGTACAGTCGCCCACGCGTGCACAAGAACTTAATTAGTGGTAAGTCAACACGTCGTCTGGGCATATTATTTATTGTCCGACCATCGATACCAATGCAACAATACCACCTAAGTCGATGTTCCAAAGACGTGCCTGCAACATTCGAATGAAGAGAAAATAATTACAGATCGAGCTTTCATTGTACGCTATTAATATATTTAATTTCGACGACATTTCTCCGCAATAATTTATAAGGTTTCATATTTCTTTGCTTATCGAATAAAGATTCATTTCCGTTATGCTATAGACATAAATTGTAGCTGTCTTTAAAACTATCTATGACATACATAAATCTAAAGGAGCTACTTATTTATGCAACCATATATTTAAAATGTACTACCTACCAAACGCAAGAAGAATGAGCCACATTGACAGTAGTATAAGTTATAGAAATAATATTCACACCTGATACAGACTACCTGGACTGACTGGTCTAAGCAAGTCACAAATTTATTTTTAGAGACAACTGTACGAAGGTGGCAAGAGACTTTGTGAGTCATTGGATGAGTTATCGACATCTAAAGACATTGGCAGATCCAGGGAGCCCTCCCTAGGGCTTAAAAACCCTTCCCCCGCCCCAAATCATTTTCTTTTTACCTCGCTAAAATCTACCCTACGTAGGAATAGCAAAACTCCTCGGGAGCGCTCGAGCTAAATTACTCTTAAAGAGATTTAAGCTAGGCGCCTTCTGCGCCCTGCCGCCTCCAGCCTGGTGAATATGTAGATGCCTCTTCCAGGCAAACTGTGACATCAGACACAAAAAACCACTCAAACCTCACTCTTTTATTCGACTCTTATACTCTTACTTGGATTCGAACACAAAACACCAAGATCATGAATAAAACCCAGGCCTATATAATCCCTAACGTATTCCTAATCGCTTACGTGTTTAAATTAGCGTAAATTCCGCTGCGTAACCTCAACCTTTTACAATGGTCGACTTTTTGTCTAGCGGACTATTGTCTGACCAATGGCCTTTCCTGAGTGACGTGGCAACTTTTTGTTACAGACGCTCACCGCGTCGGATACCACTTGATAGCAAAAAAAACCGGTCCGTTATGAGCGACTTCTGAACATGCTTGTATACATATTTTTTGTGAATATTCATTTTTAAATTTCTTTTGTTAGTGCCTTGACATGAATCGATCATTCCGGTGGACGATTCTGTCGAAAAGTAATTTTTATTTATACGAATTCTTTTTTTGTATAAATTCTTTAAGTAATTTCTTGTTCGGAATGGAAAATAATATAATGCCTACGTTATACCTGCCGTCAATACATTTTTCGACTATAAATTATTTAATTGAAATTGACAAAGAATTATAAATATTGATAGACTCGTTTTAAAGTACACGTAAAACTGTTTCCAGACGTCTGAAAGTAGAATTATAATTTATTTGAAATAATACGTATGGAAGAAGAAACAGTATCTCACTTATTTTACGGTAGACAGTGATATTAAGCTTTTTCCTAAACTTATAAACGATAATATAATTGCTTGCACAAACCGATAGGGAGATCAACTGTCATAATTTCATCTATAACCCTCTTTCGTTCACTCTCTGGTAAAAAAACAGCCAGACAATATGTTTTTTCTATGTTAAAATTCATTAAATCCTAAGGGTATATTTTATGCCTTAAGTAGCGAGTTTAACATGTAACAGATTAACGTTAGCGAATTAATTTTACCCTAGCTTTCTGTAAGAATCATTTACAAACCGAGACGATCAGTTCACATGATGGACAAGTTATTCAAGTTGTAATCTAGCTCTATGAATAAACCACATTAAACAAGCTCCCATGGCCGTACAATGTTAACGTAAAGATACATTCTGAGCTTCGAAATCAATTAATTACAACAGAAGAGTATCGTTAAAATATAATATTTATGTTTGTTTGTTACGGCTTTGATCATAATGAAATTTTACATACACTTTGTCAGTGCATAAAAGGATCTTGGGAGCTTTTATACCGTAAACAAAACTACGCGTGCAAAGCTGACGACCACAACAATTAAAGTTATACAAACTAAAACTAACAATTAATATAGGTTAACTTTCAAAGGCGTTGATTTGTTTACTGCATAAGTAATTAGGAAGATGTGATAAAGGAATAGTTGCAGTAAAACACCATAAATATCAATCGTTGGAACATATTCCGGATTGGTTTAATTGTAACGACTGTGACTTCAATTAACACTTCACAAACTTCACATGGCTTCTGTGTCCTTAATTACTGATCATAAAAATTAAAAGAACGAGCTATATTTAATCACTAAGTACATTATCTAAAGTAATGTTATAAAGAGAATTGATTGTTTGTTTGCATTGAATAGGTTCTGAAACTACTTGACCAATTTGAAAATTTATTTCACCATTAGAATCCTACATAATCCCTGATGAACATAGGCGATAGAATTTTTGTTTATAATGTTTGAAATTTTTGTTTGATACCCGTGTGAAGCCGGGGCGGGCCGCTAGTTACATACTGGATTATTTATAACAATATTACAAAGTGGAGATATTTGTTAATTTAAATTAAAAAACCTGTATAATTTCAATAATTATTTCGTCATTCTTAAGCTATTTAATCCAAAAGTAACGAATTTGTTTGTATTTAGATAGGATTTTTATTTTTAAATTTATCTGTCATCTATACAGTCAGATAACGCTATAAAAAAGTTTAGAAGTACATTATTTTCCTCGATTTTTTTAAAAAGGAAAGTATATGTATGTCAGTCATACATATACTTTCCTTTTTAAAAAAATCGAGGAAAATAAAGTACTTATAAACTTTTTTATAGCGGCATCTGCGCTTGGGCTTGCGTGATTGTCAATTGAAATGGCACTATGTGAAATTACTCTTATTCTACATATTTTTTAGTAAAAAGACACGATCTTATGACGATGACAGAGATGACAACGCAAAGCATAGCTCGATATATTATAATTGTTTAAACTTACCCTGACAACATCAGGAATGAGTAGCTCGTTGCATATTTAACAAACCTTACTTTTTAATAATTTAATTACATTCATAAAATATGGGCTTGAATTCATTGGTTCGTATTTACGCCACACAATTACAAAGCTATCAGTTGCAATTTTTTTATTTGTCAGATAGTTTAAAGAATGTAGTAACTCCTTAAAAAGATTTATTGCATTTCGACTGAGTCCAGTCCAGCTGTTCGCATAATTAATACAGGTTCCCAATGAAAACCTGTGTTGCAAGATTTTTGCACCAAGGTTTTTTGTATTTTTTATTATTTTTTTATATCCTTTAACAAGTCAGTATTGTCTATTAATTGGGAGATTTACATTGAAATCTTTTTTCACACAACATACCAAAGAAACTAACATGACCCACCTGCAGGGCAGAAACTAATACAATTTATAACTAAATAAATCCGATAACTTATGCCTTTACCTATAGTATGAAACATACGGCATTAAATATGTTTTCTTACTTTTAAAATTAGATTAAAGCGATTCGAAGGAATAAAGTCTACCATTTACCTAAATTATATTTATTAACTTGACACTAACTGTTCGTACCCGGCTTCGTCCTTAACATACACTACACTACACTACTACCATAGATTTATATACCTCCAGATACCACGTTCCATACAAATGCAGCATTCAAAAGCTCGGTTACAATACAGATTAATCTCATCTCATCTCACTCATGTGGAGTCGGCACAGTATGATTGTAAACCATACTGTATAGGTTTTCGCTACAGTTTTTACGGCCGGCCGCCTGCCGGTGATCCTCAGGAATCAATACAAATGTTAATAAAAATTACAAAACATATTTTAACATCTCTTTCTATATCTATCGTATTTTATATTTCGTTGTATATTTAGGTTTTATAATGTTACATTAAAATTTTTATAAACATAGATTTGTCATTTAGTTGACAACACTTCCTGCATGTTATGGCGTCGAATTGTTATAGTTAATATAAAATATATGTTGTAATAAAATTACTTAATTACTTGTGAAATGTGTTTCGTACACCTTTACGTCATTGACGTATAGGTTTTTACACGGTTTCATAGCACAAACCGTCATTTAATAAATTACAAGCACGGAGATTTGCATTCGTTTGGCGGGAAATGAAGGGAAATGAAGTTTGGCGTTCCTTTATATGACAGCAATAGATGGTTTTTCCGGGAGTTTTATATTTAATAACGATGACGATAATAAAAATTTATATAGGCTAGAAAGACTTTGAGCGGAATATGATAGAATTGATATGATAAAAGACGGGTTACAGCACCGCACTTCTTCGCCCCAGTATTCTCTGAGGTCCGGGTACACGTGGTGGTATTAACAGTGGTAAATAGAACAACATCTGTTACACGAATGGGCCGGCTCGACCGGTGAAATATCACAATATCAAAACAGACGTGAAGTATAAGTATGCTTTTGTGTTTTGTCTGAGGAGTAAGATTTCCATTTCCAGTCTTCCAACTAATAATAATCTGAAGGGAAGACGATTGAAAGGGGGAGAGGATGGATAGGAAAAGGAAAGATCCAAAGTAATGGTAGGCAACGCATCTGCAACTCATTTGCTTGTTGCGGATGCCTATGGTTAAAGATAGTCACATATTATCAGGTAGCCGCTTGTTCGTTTACCACATACTAAAATTAAAAAAAACTTCCATATTAGAGTCTCTATACTCAGGGAACAGTTGCTGCTGTTGCCGACTGTACCATTGGTACAGTATAAGAAGGCCTTTTAACTATCTGCTCGGGATTAAATTAATTTCGGAGATTCTTATTTATAGATAATTATTTGGAAGGCCGCAATACGGCACCCGCAATCCAAACTTGCTCCCCGGGGATCACCTCCGTATCCGCGCTGATCTCTATCTTTATTACTAATGAAGGTTATTTAGAGTCTCCCGCATCAACTTGTTACGGAAGCCGACACTCCCTATCTTGCATTAAAACTGGACTTTATAAATCACCGCCAGACATTCCGCATAATTCGTTAATTGGTTGTATTTAATGGTTTCATCAGTCCGTTTTTATTTGAGCATTTATCTATATCGTATATTCAAGAGAATATACGATATAGAGAAATGCTCAACTTCTGACAAAAAGCCTGCTTCTCATAAGAATGAGAAGCAGGCTTTTTGTCAGAAATTTTTAATAAATATAAATTATTATTTACAGTACAAATAAATAAATCTTTTTGCAATTCTTACAAAATGTTTTATCCATTTTTATAAATGAAATAAATTTTATCATTAAAAGTGAAAGGAGTTCAGTTTACATAATGCTACCGTAAACATTTGAACAAGCCAATACAATGATAGGCGTAAAGTATAAGTCGCCTTCCTGTATTACACTAAAAATTAAATAAGTCAACACAAAAGTTATCCCTCTAAAAAATCAAAACATAAATATTAGTAGAATAAGACAAATATTTAAATATTATTTTTTGTTGCAAAAGTGTGTGGCAGTTTTAGCAGGTGACGTCCCAGAAGAACTTATACCGATCAGATCAGGGACATAATAAAGAAGGGCGATATAAGAAGTACTTATAACCGATAAGAATATATGCGTTGATGTATGGATGTAGAAGAAGCGAGAGAGTTTTGCTAGGATCGCGCCAAAATATACCCAGAGGTGTAGGCGTTGTACGGTTCTGCCTACACCTCTGGGTTACGGGCGTGAGTGCTCATTTATTTATATATAGGTAATGTCATACCATAATATAATCTTTATACTGATATAATATTTCTATAAAATATTATACGCAAAAAGATGTCTCGACAAAGTGTACTTATACTTAAGAAGGGTAATTTAACACTGATTGTTGTGATTTTATAACGTCTCTAGAAGTGATCTCATCTATGATATTAAAAAGAAATATCTATGATAATGTTTTACATTTGTTAGGTTATATTATGTGCTATGAGAAATAATTCGTTGTTTTACTCGTTAAGTCACGTGCCATCTCTTATTTAATTTCGGAGTTCACTGATAACGATACATAACACTAAGTTCCTCGGTGTACCATCGTTTTTATTGTATTTGAAAGAAACCTCTTTGTAAACGTAGGGATGTAGTAAAACCTCGTCCCCATCGACGGGAAAGCAATAAGCAAGCAATAACGAGCAACGCCGGCGGAGGGTAGATATTGATTTTTTACATAATTACTCGGCCCGGTGCGTTTATTAATTAGGGGAAAGGAAACAACAGATAATAATTTCGGTTATGGCCAAAGATTAAGCAGATGTTTGATCTGCTTAAGAATAATGACCGCCTTTATAAAGACTATCAAATCGTTATATAATTACTTTCGGCGGCAAATGATTTTCTTACGACCGCCATATTCGAGAGAAGTCTTTTATGTCGATAATAAAAAAGGAAGATAAAAGTTATACTTAACCGGAAAAGCGAATTTAATATTCTCGTCCAGTCCTAATTTTGTTTGCAGCTTGCTTTTGTCTTTTATTTAATTTGAGTTATTACATATAAAAGGCCTTCCAGAGATAAAAAAGCAGAGAATTTTTAAATGGCTGCGTTGCAGGAATTCTTAATCGAGTCAACGACTTTTCCTTTTAATTTCGTCTTGTTTACAAAAGACTGTTGATGCCTCCGATTCTAAACATGGATTAGTCGAAAAGAACAAGGGATATATTAAAACAAGCGGCAACAATAAAAAGTTTAAACATTCAAATTACTTTTTACGACATTTTAATGACAAGCACCAATATTTATTTAGGAATGAAAAGCCTACACTAGAAGAGATTTCTAAATAACATATTTTTAACTATAAAGGTAGTTGACACGACTCTCGTGTAGACAAGATATCGTGTCTGGATGTTCGCTGTCAGCGGAGCTATCGGCGACGTTAATATTTTTTTTTATAGTTTGCAAGCGGCTCGGGGTTCCAGCACGCAACTCACGCTAATGCCAATTTAACGTATCCTCTGATTAAGACATCAACATGCACTCTTAAACCGGGGTAAGATTTTTTTATTAACAAACCAACTGCCTGTTCTAATACTTCTTGAGTCATTATGTGGAAGTTATTAAGTCCATAGAAATACATAGTACATATAATATGCGATCCTGGGAGGACACAACATAGTCCTTGGGTATCCGTAGAAACTCGAAGGGTCTAGGGGAACTCCATCTTTCCGGTGCGCCTAGACTTACTGCAGAAGGACACCGGTGCGTTTCTTAACACTTTCTTGTGAACTCAGGGTAGCCGTGAGTTCTAACTGCTGTGCGGAACACAAGCAATAGAGAATATCTAACTGAGATCTCAAAGGCCGTATTTTATTAAATCAGAGGTCATACTTGAATGAAATAAAATAGAAATAAACACAAAAATAATAACCGCACCTAACATGCCATAGTTGAGTCGTTGTATTAATAAATTAGGGCGTTAGAGCCTGAGTCCCTTTATTGCTTTAATTATTAATTAGAAATGTGGTTGCGTGTTAGAGCTGTGGTTATGGACTGCTGCAATTTAATTCAAAAGCTTTGGAAGCCGTCTTTTGTCTTGTTATTACCCGAAATATACGGCCATAAATCCACTCATTTACCGCCATGTTTTCATTTGTTCTTTAATTAAATATGGCCTCCAACGCCACTTATAATGTTACTGTATACATCAACGAATTTATCATTAGCGGTATGTATGTAATACTTAATAAACATGTTGTTAATATTTTTAGTTATAACTTATGTGTATTTCAAATTAAGCGATACTTTATAACTATTGGGTTAGTTATTGACGAATTTAAAATTTTAAAACTAACAGATTAAATGAATAATAATACCTTTACATTATATATACGATGTAATTAATCGGGTTACATTTAAAGGAACATGTTTAATTCTTAAACAACATGTCGACATTGTTATAACCTACAAGGAATACGACATCGTGATTTCGCAGTAACATAATCACGTCGGAATTTTACCCAATCTGTGAGGAGCGTAAACCTTTTCAGTGACGTATACGGGTGACGTCACAGCTTTACGGGTTATTTCAAGCTTAATTGAAATGCCGACAATGTTCATTATTACGGAACTGAAATCAAATTATATGTGTGCACATAGTTTGGTTGTACAAATGTAATTAAATTAGCGGCCGCCCAATTAAGAATAGATAGTGTTACACTAATCTCCAACGATAAATGTATGGTTTCGACCGCAGTGAATAGTCGATGCTAATCTCTTATCCATTTTGGCCACGTACTAAATGTCCAATATTAATTTAGTTTATATAAACTGTCGAAGTACGCGTTGTATAATAAAACTCATGAATATTTTATTATATGTTGCGGGACGCTATTAGTCCTCTGGGGGTTGTAGACATTTTCCTCTTCCGGATTTTTATTCCGAAGTTTAATTCGCATTAAAAACTTTACTTCATTTTTATTACGTAAGAAAAAAAGGCACACTCTTGATTTTTATAACGTGATTGCCTTATTTCAACGGTTATAGTACCCAGCTGATATAATATACCTAAGTTTGAATCCCTGACAAGTCTAAACACGATCGGCTGCCGATGTATTGAGATAAGTTAACCTGTCACATTTGGTACGTAAGACTTTCAACTCCAAGAATGTGAGACGTCAGCTTTTTTTTAATCGACACAAAAACAGTTGTAAAATATTGTAGCTGATAAGAGCAGCATGCAGTATTCGGTTAAAGGGATCTGTAATGAATGGCTTTTATAGTATCCTTAGTTGCATCGCATCACTGATTGTACACTCTGATAATTCCACGTACATAATAAGTGTTTTTATGTTTTAATATTATTTATAGATATATATTTACTAAATTAGTTACTTCCTTCGAAAATAAAATTGAAATCAGCTCATTAGTTTTATGAGCTTACCAATTAAAAACGAACAAATCTTTAATCATCATATTAGTATAAATAAACACGGAATATATTTATTTTCTTCTATAATAACAATGTAGGCCGTGTCAAGAGACATAGTAAATGATGCCTTAGCAACCTTGACTGAACGAGACACAATAATTTAAACATATCTCACGTAATTATGATTGTTAAACGTACAAAAGTCATAATTTTTGTTTGCCCTTGTACAGCTCTTTATGAGTCAATTTGTTCTAGAAGTTACATTATATATTAAGTGCTTATAAATAGAGCAAATACTATTGTTAAAGGTCTGTGATGTTTTGCTAACATAAAAAGAATGAAGGAGTCCATGAATGAATGAATGAATAAGTGACTGCATGAATAATTTTAAAAGTACCTCATGGATTCGTAACGAAAACCTCAATTACTAGGCTCACTATCACCGTCGCGTTTCATACTTTATGATCGAGGATTTTTTCTTACTAGATTTTAAGTGTTACAAGTTTTTTTCCGCATACTCACACATTATGCGAAAAATAATAGCGTCCATAGTTTTTGTTTACTTATCTCGACAACGAGACAGGAATGTTCATACGTTAGTAAATGATAGCCACAATCGTAAACTTTACCATTGTTTTTAATTGTTTGTTATTCTTAAGTATAATAATCAATTGAGCGTTGTATTAACTGCACTCATCTATCGACGCGACTTATGAATAGCTATGCAGTAATTTTTTGCACGCCAGTTTGTCGACAGAAATAAATATTGCGGTACAGATTGTGGCATTCCTGCGGGGGAGGTGGCTAAAATAAATAAACGTTTCGCGTTGTCTAATATTTTAAATGCTAATGTGAGATTTGTTTGTTTTTTCCGCTTTAACTCCTTAACGACTCAATTGATCATCATGAAATTTTGCACGCACATTATCAGGGGTACAGAAAATAACATGGGGTACTTTTTATCCCGAAAATAAAACTGTTCCCGAGGCACAGGAAACCTTCATTTACAATATCGGTTGCCATGGTGATGTATCATGTTTTGACAATAACAACTTTTTGATACATGAGCTACTTTTAATTCGAATTTATTATACTCAGAAACATCTTACTAAAATTACAGCTTCGAAAATGAGAAAAAATGCATGCGCACCCGCGGGTAACAGCTAGTTTATAAATATTATCATTCACATACGCTTACTACCGTCATATTTCTGATACCGTCCGTATTTATGAATGATCTGACTGACTGATACGACTGTGTATTTTTATGATTATAATATCTGACAATACTGATTGTATCCAGAGACAGCCAAGTGAATTTAAACATTGCAATTTTAAAGTATAGCCTTTATTTTTATTTTAAATTGGTTATCATTTTAAAGTTTTCCCCATTCAAATCTTTCACCTTTATAATATTAGGACAAGCCAACATGATCGTCAATATAACACACACTTAAAATGATATCATCTTTGCCCCTTGTACGTCTCTTCCATGTACCTCTACCAGCTGCCATATCTGAATCCACGCCCTTCTTACACGTATCTTCTTCCACGAAATCCTTCCATTATTCGGTCTTACTTTACGTTCATTCTCATTTTTCGTTATACCTTTCATCACTCCGCGCTAACAAGCCCATACCGAACATCTAATTTCTTGCTCCCTAAATGATAATTATAAATATTTTAGTGTATTTTCGCTAAACGTTTCTTAGATATATAGTGTCAGTATCGTTGAGCCCAGTATAACATTTATATGAACAGATGCGGAGGGTCCATCAAAGAGTATAAGCGATGTGTTGATCGGTGGACAGTGTTGCGACGGAAATTATTGATTTGTGCCTAATTTCCGGTTGATCGGCTGCCACGCGGACTGCGGGCGGCGGGCGTGGACGCGGTCAGACACCTATCAAATGGAAATACATAGGCGATCCGAAATGCATTTAAACCGTTAATTGACTACCATATAAGCTGCCAATACGATCTCATTTTATTAGCTTTTAATGTTTCTGATCATTTTACGTTTGATGAGGTTTTATCGTTAGCGAATATATTAAGTAGCGATCATTCGTAAACTACAAGGTGTAATTATTAAATAAATTGGCTGTAAAGCTAGTTATAGTATGTCTCTTGAACCCTAAAAATTCAAACTTCTTGCTTTATCGACAACGAAGTTACACGGTGGACAAAACTGTAGAGTCGCTTCGAGCAAAGGATGATACGGCCGTGCTCAACTTCGCAACAACTCAGCTCGACGGCACTGCCGTGCTACCAGGTAGATTTCTTTATTGAGAAAACTCTCATGCTTTGATTTAGAAATTAATGTAGAAGAAGCGTTAGGTGTGCCATGATAGTGCCAAATGGGAAGCAGTAAATTTCCAAAAATCCTTTCGGGTTATAAGTGTGCGTGATTATTTATTTTATTTTTAATTTGATTAGCTTAACCGATGATTACGATTAGTGCTTAGTTTTTATAAACTTTAATTAAAGTCGTAATCACTGTTTAAGCTAATATGAAAAATAAAATAAAGAATCAATCGGAGGAGAGTTGGCCAGGTGCGTTTTGTACATCAAAATGCGCTCTCGTCTTTCTTTTCTCTTATGTATCTAAATGTTCCTAAACGTGACACTTATTGACCCGTCGCTTAAAAAGTTTTATTTAAATAAATAGAAAAACTTTTCCGATGTCGGAATGCTTGTTAACATAGGTCTTAAAATTATCTCTAGTAGATCTGATAAAAATATAAAAGTATATATCGTCCCACGATACATATATCTATGACGTAGGAGTATCCTTTCAGTTTTTACCTTGCAATGGCCTATCACAAGAAGCTTTATTCGTCAATAATCAATGGCGGGCACGATTCAACCATGATCTGTACCAAAAATATAATGAGCCAAACATTATTAAGGACATTAAAATCGGCTACTATTGGCTGCTCATTTCGGGAGAATGAATGATAACAGACTGTTCCAAAGCGCTTTTTTGAAAGTCAGCCAGTTGGTCGTGGAACACGAGGTAGGCCGAAGATAAGATGGCTGGATGACGTCGAGCGAGATCTAAAAAATATCGGCGTCATGGAGAAAAGAAGCCCAAAGTAGGCCTGGCCTGGCCCTCCTGCGGCTGTACAGCCTCAGAATTAAGAAAAAAACCTATCACATGAATTGGGCTCTCATGCCACCCAAAATGATCAGAATTCTTCGGTGACAAATTTTGAAGTAATCTTGTTAATTATTATAATAATTATTTTCTTAGTATAACACTACCTTGTATGATTGCTATGTAACATGTTGTGTGCTTTTAGTATTTTTTTTTTTTTTTTTTATGGTAGAAGGTGGCAAACGAGCAAGCTGATCACCTGATGTTAAGTGAGCGCTACCCATAGACATCCGCAACAAGCAAATGTGTTGCGAATGCGTTGCCTACCTAGTATTTATTTTGTTAAAACCCATCCTCAGTAGGGTCATGCCCAAAAGTAAGGGTCAGAACCTTAACCCCAAATCAGAATCCTGAATCCGCTACTATGTCCTGTCTGAATATTTTAAAAATCCACAAATGGTTACCATATTATGCGAAACATCCTGTTTTTTGTTTCTTTTTCATTAAGTTTTTATGACATTATCATCTCTCGCAATCAAAAAAGTAATTGACTATAGGACTTAAACGAGTTTACATTTTACTTCGTAGATTTTTAACTTTGTTCCAAAATGCTTTAGTCTTTCATTTTAACATTCTTTTCGATTTATTTCTCTTTTAGCGAATGTACTTTTGCTAAACGTTCACATTTTTAATTATAATAATAGTTACGCGAAAGATATAAAAGGAGACCAAATTAAAATAGATAAAATCTGAACAAATTTGTATCTGACTGTACAAAATCTATTCAAACATTGAATACGGACCCGAAAATCTATTGAATGAAATAAATCAGCAATGCAGAACTGGCCCTACAGTCGTACCCCAACCAGTTTCGCAAAAGGTTAACAATATATGTGAAAGGTCGGATGTTAAATTCCGGGTATGTAAAGGGGCCCCTACAAAGTGTAGGGCGGCTACAATGGGTCGGTGCAGAAACGCCGTCGAACAAACTAAATGAAATTCCTTTATATGTGTCGAAATTTATATATTGAAAATAAATTCTCATACATGCCTACATTAACATTATAGTTATTTCTAAGAGTTTACATCGTTCACCAAACACTATTCAAAGATTACATCTTAAAAGCCTATGAAGTTAATTACTTCAGTCCACACCACAGCCATACCACGGTAAAAAAATATTTGCAATAATGGTAATAAAACACTTTACGAGATTCAACTGTACATGAAGGTTTTATAACATCACATCTAATTATTATCAGTTGTTAGAAAATCTTAAAAAGTAAATTAAAAAAGGAATAAAACATAATAACCACAAGCGTCGCAAATAACTTTTACATATAATTATCCCACTGTATAATGCAATCTGTTCGGCGGCCACGAAATGTTCAATACGATAATAAATATCAAAAATCACCACTCACTCACTTTAAAAACGAAATTTCGACTCGATACGTTTCCATTATCAACATAAATTTATTGTATTAAAATTATTGTTGGTCGAGGAAATGCGAAGTGAATGCAGCGGCCACTCGGCCGCTATCAGCCAACATATCTCCCGATTACCGACTGCGAGCCAATCTCCCCTTAAACACTTTACTTCATTTCGAGGCCGCCCGGCGCGATAAGATCGACATTCAGCGCGAAAACATATTTTAAAAACAATGGAGGGCATTCACTTTATCAGCGCATCGCCGCCCGAGGGTGCGGAGTCAAAGGAAGTGGTGAATGGCGCTGACGAGCCGCCGGCTCATTAAGCGAATATCGGCAGCCTCGCGGCGGCGATAGCGTTGAAAGGCGCCCCGCATTGTCCTACGCCGGCTGTTTGCCCTCACTCATTACCTCCTCGTCCTGGCGCAGTGTCATGGGCGGCGACACGTCTCGCGGCAAACTCACTCGCCTACCGGCACTCACGACACTCTCGGCACTCGCAGCACTCACTGCACTCGCGTTCGCCCCGAAGTCCCCGGGGCGAACGGACTCGATCACGTCCCAGGGCACGCCATCGTCGAACTCGGCCACGTTCAGCGAGCCCGCGCCCGAGTGGAACCTCCAGGGCAGGTCGGTGCCGCTCTGCCGCGGCCGCCGCCGCTTGTGCCGGACTTTGTGCCGCGCGAACCTCTCCGCGCCGTGCTCCGACTCCTTCATCATGGCATCGTAGAGGGAGTTCACGTTGACTTTGAGCTTACGATGGTTGAGAGCGGATTCCGAGATTCGAGGGGGTACGGGGTCCCGGCTGAGTCCTTCGGCGTCCCACAGTTGGACCCTGAGTATGTTGTCGTGGGACGGCATGTGGGCGCGCGCGACGATCGCGAGCGCGGCGAGAGCCAGAATGAGCGCGCGCGTCGAAGCGTCCATATCGGTTGGCGGGCGCGAGCCTACTGAGCTCGGCGGGCGCTTTTCCCGCGCTTTCCCGATAACGCTACGCGCTACGCCGCCCGCACTCCGCACGGCCGCAGATAAGCATCACTCAGTTTCACGTATCCCTTATCGCGATCGCTTTACTCATCGCCGCTCACGATACGACTGCGACTCGACGTCACGACACGTCACGCCGATGGAATGGCACGTGTTTAAAAATAAAACAACACATTCAACTAAATAGACTTTATTATCGTAACGCAACTGTTGTGACATCGATTTAATTAAACATTTGTACTAAACTCTACATACGACATGTCCGTAACCAAAGTGGCAAGCATAAATATAGGTATTGCAGCTTATTACCATCACATAAAACATATTTTTGAAGATAACATTAAAGATATAGGTACACTTGTATATCTACATAAGAAGTGTTGAAATGTTCCTATAACATTATATGTATATTACATATTTAATTCATTAAGTACATACATACGATTAAGTTACATATTGCTACAAGAATTAGAATATCTAAGTTATAAAAAAGGAATTGTTATTAAATCGGTGGTGTATATAGAATGTATAGCTTTACAGAGTATTTAAGTCAAAATAAGTTCTCGCGGCTATTTGGCCTTAAATAAATAACTAAGCCGTAGAACGAGCTTCTGATACAAGATCCGGCAAATAAAATTAAACCCTCATCTGTTATTTGATCAGGACCTAGATTATATGTTAGGCATTATGTAAATTGCAACATCTAGTCATCAGTTTACAGAAATTTTATAGGTACCAGTAAGATTTTGCATTGTTGACACTCGATTTATTATCCAAAGATAGAAATGGCTAAGAGATGACGCTGTAAATATTAGTTTTACTTTTATTTGTGGAAATTCGCATTTTTACGGATAAGACATCTGTATGGATAAATTTAAAAATAAAAACCATACCCGAATACAAAATTACATCGAAATCCTTAGGAGCCATTGCCGACATAGCCTCGGACAAATATACATAACTTATTGTATTAAATATCCCTTGCGAGTTTGAAGTGATACAACGTGATAAAACTGCGTCACTTCAAGTGGTTAGGGTTTTTATAATGTCTAGTTAGTTATAATTTAAAAAACGCAACTTTTCCGATTTGTACCTGGGTCAACATACTAAGAAGTGGATCGCTCGGGTAAAACATTGCCAAAATTGGTACAAATATTAGGCCTATTTTCAATTAGTATAGCTCAATAGTTACTTATGTAATTATTTAATTTCTTTAACGTCAAATAAACGTGTCTGCTCTGGTCCCTCGATGTACTAAAAACGACACATAAATTAACCCGTTGTCTCTGGTGAATGACAAACGAGACGACGCGATATGACGCGAAAATCTACCCTCCACGGCAATCTTGAATCCACCTCTACGCAAATCTGATTGTCGAAAGCATTGGGCAAGAATTGAAGAACGAAAATTCATTCTTCAAATCTCCCTAAAACAAACAGTTGTGTGTGTTTTTTATAATTTGAGAACAAAATATTCTTAAACCCCTTTAAATTAGCAACCTGCGCTACGTAAAAACAACCTTATTGAAAGCTAATAAGATCGATTTTAGTACACATTATTTAAAGTCAATTTTATGTCGTTTGATTAATATAATGTTGTCACAAAAATACTGACGGAAAGTCACCCAAAACACATGTTGTGCTCGTCAAATTTTTGACGAATATAAACAAAGCTTGCTGGCCGCAACGCACAATAAATATGCGTGAAGCCTTGAAATAGGTGAACTTCTTAAGGGATTCTGTACCTTATTAATAAGGCATAAGATACATAATTAAAATAAACTTCGTTAGTTACAAAGTAATGTCATAAAATAATATGCCAAGGTAAAGCTGTCGTACTGTAAGACTTTTCTATAGATTTTCACGTTAAAATATCCAGGCATGGTACTAACAAAACCTAATAGTATTGTCCAAAGACGAATAGTGTGTTTGTGACGTATATCAATGTGTTTAAAATTCATCAAATCGAATCAATTTTGAGAAACCAAACCTTTCCAATTAACTTTTACTATTTAGGTTAGTCTAAGTCATAATAGATTGTTTACAGAAAAGTGCCATCAATTATTCAATGCTGAAATGAAGGTGGCGACATCTATTACTTCACTGTTGAAACTAGCACGAGGAACTCTATTCAATCTACGTATATCCTACATTGATCAAGAGATGTCACTACTTTCTGTATCTGCAAATCGCCGGAAATTGAAAATAAAGTTAAAAAAAATCACAAAGCTGTAATATAAATTTGAAATTTCATGACTGAAATCTAAACTCTATTAAAATTTGACTCTGACCAATAAAATAGACAACACCTTCTCTTGTTGTTGGTCTTGATGTCATTATCAACGTTAGTAAGTAAACCTCTGTTCCATTTTTTTAGTAAAAGTACAGACAATAGCTCCGTAGGCCATATTAGTCATTCAATATTTTTTTTTACTTTTACAATTATTGTATGAGGAAGTTAAAGTTTTGACTCTTTAATATTAATATATGTCATTTTGAAACAGCGTGAAGTGATTTTGAAAGCACAATATCACTATATTTATTACACTTAAAGTATGGCAATGTTTGGTAACAGAAATATATACAACCTTCTTGATTACAACAGACAATTATCTAAACATCTAAGGCAGGTACATAAGTGTAAACATGTGAAATGTACAATAATAATGTGTAATACATTAAACCTATATAAGTTCTCCACAAATTTCTAATATTTATGTACATGCCAATACTATAACCATAGAGTTAATTGTAAGTGGCAAGGTGTAATAGTCTAAAGTGGGACCTGGTCAATTACATACAATTTTATGATATTGTTACAATTTTATGATATTGTAGGTCACCAAACATGTTACATTGTCTTCTAAAAGTATAACTAGTTTTAAGATTTTATTTTCACAAATATTACAATGTATAAGTCACTGACAGATTGCAAACTTAACTGAACGAAATGAAATCGTCAAATTACGATTTTTTCTTTTCCGTTAAAGTTTTAAGTTTGTTAGGTTGGAAATGATTGTTTTATATTTTTATAATATCTTAAAAATATGTTTACCAGTGGCAAAATAGGTTTTTTGGCTTTGGCATGATACGTCAAATTGTCAATTATTCGCTCATTTTACAAATGTCTAGTCCGCAAGTCGGATCGGTCGCAATCGTTCGGTGACAGAAATATTGAAGTTGCTACAGTTCGTTATAATAATGTACTAACAATTATAGTGTGGTGTAATATAATGTCAAAGCTATATAATAAATCTGAAGCTTAACAAAACACAAATATTTTAATATATAGAAACATTGTTCCATATAGTGATTAAGGGAATATATTAAAAATAGGCAACATTGGTTGTACTTAATAAAATGTTAACATTATTAAGTTATCAAGTAAGTTTAAAAAAGATTTATCTACTATAGCAACATTGTGACACGGTAAGAGATAGTTCCATATGGGTTTTAGAAAATATACTACGATAATTTAAATAAAAACGAGCGAACCCTATAGTTGTCACATGTGTTGTGTAACATCTGACATCTCACATTGATAATAAGCAATATTAACATTATATACCGACCTCTCGGAAAATGAGTTGGTACCATCTGTCAGCCAACTCTAGCACCGCGCGCGTCAATCGGTCTAATCAAATAGCGCCCTCACCCGGCTTCCTGTTACACACTTCCGTCCCTTTTTACTAAATCACTCCCAAAGGTTGCAGGAAAGTGAAAGATATTACAGATCAATAATATACTATAACACAATTGTTTCACAACAATAAGAGAATTCTCTTAAAAGTGTTCCTCAGCCAAAAAGAATATCATGGACTATACTTTTATTATTTAAGTAAATAGGATTGTGACAATTTTATATAGGATCTGCACCACTATAAAAATATCATGTCATGTACTTTGTCATATCTTTAAATACCTTACGATAGCAGAATTAGAAATATATGCAAGTATATAATTACTGTACATTAACTCAACATATTGTCACTAGTGATATAGCTATATATAACAAATTTTATTTATGTACACTAATTTACTGCATTCTAGTAATACTAGAAATCACAGATGTTCAAAACTTCATAAGTGACATTAAATTGCTCTAAAATTGCATACAAATTATAAAAAGGCGGACTTCATGTCATTACGAGTTACATACAAAATGATGTCAACAGATAACACAATGATAAAATTTTACAAGTCCCATTGACTTTATCTATATGAAGAGTCTGGCTAATGAAATTTGATACTTTACAAGCGCGGCAAATTTCTAACAAATAAATAAGGCATTTTTATTTAAAAGACTACTTAGAAAAATCTATTTTACTTACTATTATTATTTTTAAATTTCTTGCTGTCGAAATCAGATTGTTCAAATATTATTTTAAAATGCGGTTGTCTCTTTTTTTATTTGAAGGTCTTTTCAGTATCAACTTTCATTAGCCAGACTCTAAAAATTATTGTGAAACATTTATCATATCTTTGTCATATCAAACAGGATACATTAACAATTGTGACGCAAATATTTGATCAAACATGTTTGTCAAACTATTGACCATAAATAAACTCTTCTTTGTGTAAATATCGCTAAATTATATCACTTTATCACAAAAAATAGTTTTTTTTGTATAAATTAATTTAATTAAATTGAATACCTTTTTGATAAAAATAATGAGTTTTCAATATGTGGATTTCATGAATGAAAAAAAACTCTATCAAAAGGTACCAGGAAAAATATCCGATTAACGGTTAGTCTGCAAGGAAAACTCGCATGCAATCTGTTAAATGATAGTTTTGTCTAACAATATAATTAACACAGCTCGTGCGGTATTTATCTGCTCAATGACCATAAAGACCATAAAGATTTGTCCCGAAGAACTGGAGGAAAGGAATTCTAATTTTATTATTTACACTACATTGTAAAACAGTTCGTGCATAAAATTATAACTACCTATTTATAATTGTACTGTTAAATCACTGAACAAAAACCTTATACTAAATGCAGGTAATGTTACCTTCAATTTTTTTATTGCCTAAAAGCCATAGCAGAATGCTCAATAAATCGAAATGTTCGTTTAGCTAAATTTGTCTAAATGCACATCGATTCATTGTCGATTTTGGATAGATCTATTTTTACTAAATATAAGACTTATCTCTTCAGTATTAAAGTTCATTATTGCATTGGATTCGTTATTTCTACAGTTTTGGCCACAATTAGCTAAATTTAAACAATTAAATAAATAATCATATGTATACAAAACGTATAAAGGTGCTACTTAAGCAACAAAAAAATACTATTTATAATCTCAGAACAGGCTTCGAGCAAAAATGAACTCAATTCCGTTACCACAAGGTGTATCTGTGGTGTGTCAGGAATTCATTATGCTTTGGAAATAACAACAATACATATCTAATATCTAAATACCGAATGCATACGATTCTTAATCCAACATAAGAGTGTCAATTTAATATTTTTAAAGCCCAGAAAGAAACATAAGTACATATTGCTATTATTTTTGGTGAGATCGTTTTTACAAAATTTGATACATAATATATGTAGTTTTTTTAATGTACAATTTTATTGGAAACATTAACATGATTTCTATTTGATGCTTATTGTCACAAGCTAACTTTACGTGCGTAGAATATCTAATCACATACATAAGTAACAATTACGAGGTGATATATAATGTTTAAAGGTTTTATCTTCAGTTTAGTCAATGCTATAAAAATGTTGGATAGTTTAATTTCTACCAAATATAATGATGAACAAGTGAAAAGAAGGTGATTACAACAACGCATTTTTGGAAAAAAAATATAAGTACTTTTACAGACAATTACCATAAATGTCATACCATAGATAATATAAACCAGGAATTGTATGTAAAAGAAAATATAAATGTATTTTCAAATAACTCTAACTTGAAGGATATAATATTAAACTTTGTAGTGAACATATCTACTTAATTCAAATAGACTAAAAATTGTATGCATCCAGTATTTAATAGATAATTTAGTCATAGTCTATGGAATGGAATTTTTACATTAATGTTGTGACATTTAGACTTAAATATACCTTTTAGACGTCCCGTTTCTTCCTAGCGCCGGCGGGGGAGCCGGGCAGGTAGGTCTTTAGTCAGTCGATGCTCAGGTCATTGGAGAAGTGTCGCGACAGCTTAGTGACGTCAAGGCCGGTGAAGTCAGTGAATATGTCCGTGGTTGCGGTGGTGGGTTTACCCCGCCCCGGGGAGGTGCTGGTAGACGCCTGCTCGCACGGATCTATCGTCACCATTGCATCCTCTTTGCTGCACACTTCAAAAGGATCTGATATACCTGAATACGATTAACGACAAAGGTTTAGTGAAAATTTAATTAAAATTTATACAATAATCGATTTTGCCAATGAGTTAATTTTTAAATTGCCTTCATAACGAAACCGCCTCGCGCCGATGGCGAGTGTTGGCCCCGCGTTGAATAACAATGTTCTGAACCAACCCCTACAATCTTCTATTATAGTTATATCCAAAGTCACTTTAACAACACTCAGTAAGTTTTTATTATGTGAGACTTGTTTTGAATTAGAAGATAAATATTTAATACATTCTTCGAAAATTTCTTGTGTAGTCTACAAATATGTATGTTCTCTATGGACTCCGACAAGGCTGGACCGATTTCGATGATTTTTGTAAGATATGATCACATTGGCCTAGCTATCCTGTGAAATTTGGTAGCGATCGGATCGACATAATTAGTAGTACCCGTGCGACGACGCAACGACTTCTACATAAATCGTATGTATATATAAAAATTATATAAACATAATGGCAAACGTGACTTACCCAAGACGCTCCTGACATCGTTATTAGGCTGGCTGAAGTATATAAACCTGTAGAAGCCCGGAGTCCGCACGCCGCTGCCCACAGGGAACCTGAGCGTGATAGTTCGCGCCTGCCCTCTCTCGGGGGATTCGTGCGGGAGTGAGACTTTAGCGAGATACTCGTACGCTATGTAGTCGTCCAAGTTGTGGAAGTCCGCCTAAAACAGAAATTCGATCATATGAGAATGTATCATTTTACTAACTGTAGCCCGCGGCTTCGCACGCATTCGTTTTGCTTATTTTAATTTCGCGTATAATATTTAATATCGCGTAATAATTTAGAATTATAGGTAATATTGCATATGCGCATGTTATATGCGTGATTAGGAACCTAGCGGCTGCGCCCGCGGTCAATGTCACAGTGACGGAAACAAACAGCCTGCACAAAGCAAGCGGTTGTGTCATTACTCCCTATACTTAACATTGGCGAAAAGTTGAACATCAAAAAGTTGTAGGTTGCTATGGTTATGTGTGTCATGTCACGCAACAAAATGTAAAAAGTAATTATTATCGTGTCTTCATTACCGTGGCAACCTATATACCACCTATATAGGAA
>JWHW01037895.1:253528-296941 GCA_000931545.1 Papilio glaucus | reverse complement strand
GCCTGTATTTTTATGACTACCTACTTTTTCTGTCTACTTGCCTTTTTAGGCTAAAAACTCACAGGGCGATTTTTATGACGAACACCGCATGTGTGCGTTCTAAATAAACCATTTCGCCAAAGCCTTTAACGACAGTATCAAATGACTATCGCGACGGTAGTCCGTATCTGTGGTACAGTTGACTTCGAAACTTCCTTTACGTAAAAGGTTAAGGTTAAGAACACACAGAGCGATTTTTACCCGTTGTTAAAGGCCTTGGCGAAATGGTTTATTTAGAACGCACACATGCGGTGTTCGTCCCCAAAGGGTAAAAACAATTTTAAGACTAGAATCTAAAATTGTTGGTGCGGTCTTTAAATTTTAAGTATCGCACCGGACTATTTTAACAGTTTGATTTAACTAAAATTATGAAATGCTCAATGCGTGCAAATAGATGTACAAATTTAACATTCGCGTACAGGTTTGGGGACGAATGTCGTCCAGTGAAACTGAAGCGCATAGTAGCTGGCTATCCTTGTCCTGAAGGAACGAGTATATTTAAATTCGATATCATGCTTAACTATAAATTGTGGCCCATCATACAGCGACGTTATAATGAGAAGCCAACGTTGGTAAGCTTTTGTAAGAGATGCATATTTGTTTTATTCCATTGAAGGAACGACAAAGGTAAATTTTTAGGACGACATATTTTTTTATATAAAAGTAGGTGGCAAATGGCAAACGAGTAAGCAGCTGACCTGATATTAAGTGACCGCTAACCACAAGCTTCTGCAACAAGTTAATTAGTTGTATATGCGTTACTTACCTTTGATGGAGAGAGGCGAGGATCGACAGGAAAAAGGATATTTCCTTTTCCAATCCAAGCCTACTCCCGTCAAACCCTCTTCCCCTTTCGATGCTTTTCTTATTAGAAAAGGATAGGAAAAGGAGCAAGACCAGAATTAGGCCTCTGGCACCTCACTCACCAGGCGAAACTTCTACTTGACGCCTGTCTTTTGTGAGGTCCTGGTATTTCACCGGCCGAGAAAGCACACTCATGCAACATATGCTGTTGCGGGCTACTAATATTTAAAGTAGGAGGTTAAGTTGTAGTCTGTTCAAGATTTTTGCGACGAACAATATTTCTGTAATAAGTACAGTAATCGGTTTATTCCACTTTGATCACCCAGGTCACGTGACTCAGGTGATTTAAATTTCAGGTGATCAAGGTGGAATACTACTATTCCACTTTGATCACCTGGGTCATATCACCCAGGTGATCAAGGTGGAATAAACCCAGTAATCTCATACATCTCGGAAAGAAGATTTTGTTGGGTGTTTATTTTCAAAATGAATTATCTCACCGTCTAATTATCTATCTTAGGTTCTCGTTTAGACAAATAGATGGTTAAACCGAAGATTATTCTAAGAACATAAGTTCAAAAAAGTTATTAGACATTAGTATAAGGCATTTTACTTGATAGTGAAGTTCTTAAATATAGTTTAGTATTTGTTTAATATAAATATTCTATTGTAGATTTTTTGCAATACGCGGAAAAGCGTGATCCTGACAGCGGAGGCTCTGTCCCGTGGGATATCAATTAAATTCAGCTCAGAGCAAAAGGCAAAACTCACGGCTTTGGCTGCCACTATTAAAAATAAGAAAATTCAGGTCGGTCGTATCAAAACATATATATTTCTCTCTCTCCTATCACAATTCCAACTTAAGTTAGTGGCGATGACATCGAAAGATACTGCCCCCTGCTTCGCTGTTGCCCCCGGCTTCGCACGCTTTCGTTTCTTTTGGTCGTTCGATTGGTAAAAAAACTTCAAGAGATTTGTGATTTTGAACAAACATAAAATTTTTGTGTATTAAGTTTTTTTGTAATTTGGCTGAAATATTATTGAAAAAGCCAAGGGCTGGCACGTGGTGAGACAGAAAAAATATATACTATGCTATCTGCGCGAAGCCTACAAAAATATAATAATGTAATATGCATGCAGTTTATAATTATATACTACAAATATTCTAGTCCTTGGTACTATGTGGCATTGGTTGCCACCACGCCGGTTTGCTGTTCGAAGAGAGAATAAACATTGAGAGAGTATTTCGAAATAGTGATCTGCCGATACTAATAACTACTACGACTCTGGGTAAGTTTCTACTTGAAAGAACGTTGTTTAAGAAATACACTGTACTATAATTGAACGTCAGTTCGAAAAGACCACGCGAGTCCTATAATACTTTCAGGATTAACAAAAAAAAATAATGATAATAATTACTGTGCTAAAAAGAAAATATTCCAAATTTTTTTATTATGATAAAACAGTTAACATACAGATGTTTTTTTAATTAAAATTCCTAACATTACATTTTTTATTCAAAAAGTTTAATGCTTAACATAAATTCCTGTCGTGTATGGTGGCCTTTTGGGCTTGGGTGGAGACAATTTGCAATTTTTTGTTTATGTCATCATAAAATGAAATTGTTACCTGCGATTACGCTTTGTCTGGCAAATCTGAAGATTGAGGGACGTGCTCGCGGTGAAGTTTAATGACATGCAGCTATCGGATAGCTATCACGGATGTGACTTCCGTATTTTCTAAAACATAAGATTTATGGTTCACCCACGACTTGAGATATGTATCTACACTACACTACACTCTATATGTAGTACATAATTATATAGATATACATACGGCCCCAATAGATTGTGAATTTTGTCATTTTGTAATCTCACTAGATAATTAGGCGTATCCTGTCAATTGCAACAAACCTATTTTTCCTTCGATAAATATCCTTTTAAAATATTATTATTATAACTATCACGTCCGACCTAACAAACCTTAGCTTGACGCAAGCAAAGTATCAGTTCTCAATTTAACGATTTTGCCTTGCTCAGTTTATTACTGTCTAGACACGAGGATGCGTCGAAATTTAATGATTATCAATAATTCCTTCGGTTTACAATTTGCTGTCAGTTTATAATATCGCGAGTGAGATTATAAACTAACGAATTTCACAATCTGACGGTGACATGTAAATGTAGATAGTACAAGACGATATATTTCAGCTTTATAATGACAGAACTCAACGGCCGTATCCCATATTATTCTTTCCAGCGTTGCATGATTGAATTGAAGTGATAAGCAGATTCTACTAATTCTTCCTGTACACTTTTTCCAGCGATGGGCGTCAACTTACCAGCGCACCTTGTAATTATCAAGAATACACAGCAATATGTCAATGGTACTTACCAGGTGGGAAATGCTGTTTCATGAACACATATACTTTTACAGTGGTAAAGCCCGCAACAACATCTGTTGCACCAATGGGTCGGCACGACCGGTGAAATATCACGACCTCACAGAAGACAGGCGTGAATTGGAAGTATGCTTTTGCGTTACGACCGATGAGTGTGACGCCCAATTTCAGGCCTCCTACCTTTTCCATCTTTTCCTTAATGAGAATAGAATGGGATAGGGGAATAGGATTGGACGGGGAGGGGGTGGATAGTAAAAGAAAACATCCTTTTTCCTGTCTATCCCCCTTCTTTGTCCATTAAAGGTAGGCAATGCAACCGCGACTCATTTGTTTGTTACGTATGTCTATGGGCAGCGGTCACTTAACATCAGGACTTGCTTGCTCATTTCCCACCTTCTACCATATTTTTCATTATAACTACTCTCTTATGTCTTATCATCATGGCATGTGTACCAAGTACTATAGTTTCTGTGGAAGCGAAAAAGTTATCTGATCATGATAAGCGATCCCTTAAATCTCACTGGCATGTTTAATCATATCTTATTAGAAACGAAGGCAAGGTGATTTAAAACATCATATTTTCGAACAAGGGACTTGTAGTTTTCCGTTGTAAATAACACATCCAGAAAATTAGATACATAAACCATAAGAACAAAAAACTGCTTCACGGCCTTGTAATGTATGTACATACTATGTTATGGGTAATGAGTATTTGTAGTGGAAACAAGCTGTTCGTTTAACAAACTATTGTAGTTACTTCGGCATTGATTTTTCTACATTCTGTTATAATTGTTTGCCTTATACTTTCTTAAAGGAATACAGCATCAGTACGGTGCTTCAAATGGTGGGACGCGCCGGCCGGCCGCAGTTCGATTCTGAAGGTACAGCCGTCATCATGACCCGTCTTGCTGATAAGGTAAGTACGCACTGTTTGCTAAACTTGTTGCTTTCTTTTCTTAGAGAACTATGTAAAACATATATAGATGTCAAGGTTGGAGTTGAGGATCAATGGGGGAGGCGTACGTCCAGCAATGGATGACTATCGGCTGAAAAGAACATGTCTTTTGTCTGGTGATTGAGCTCTAAGTACAGATTCCTTTTTCACTTATCTTCACAAATCTGCAACACTGGTTGTTGTGGACAGTTAAGAAGCCATGGTCACGTAACATGAGGTAAACCACCTGTTCGATTATCTATGTCATGGAGGTACACTTCCTACTTCTGAATGAAAAGTCAAAGCAGTATTATAAAAGATTCAAGAGGCAGACCGCAGTGTCCTTTCTTTTTTACCACTACTGCAGCAGATGCAGTAGCTTTTTGTTCAATGGTAAATTTCCGAATGCTGTGTGGTTAAGCCTTATCTGAACTTAATTTTTATAAAACTAATTTTAGAAAAATGCTTCTGCGTTCTGTCTTATGAGCGAGTTCCAATTCCAGTTCCCTTCCCTTTCCCATCCTTTCTTAATAATACTTACTGGGGATGGGATGAAACGGGGAAAAGGATTTTTTTTCTTTTCTATTATATCCATTAAAAGTAGGCATCTGCAACTCATTTGTTTGTTGTCTATGGGTAGCGGTCACTTAACATCAGTTGACCGACTTGGTCGTTTGTCACCTTCTTTCATAAAGATAAAATAAAACTATGTTCCGTACACACAGTACTTTACCTTTCAAATAGTAAACGAACTATTAAAAATGATTGAGTAATTTCAAAGGTTATCCAATACAAACAAACAAATATTTTTCTTGGATAGATGAGGTATGACTGAAATGACATACATGAGTTTATTTTTATTATAAATGTATTTATTGATTGCTTACAAAATTTACACGAATAGAAATTACACTAAATCGAGTTATCACAAAACAGTGATTGCGTACTAACTCAAACTAGTTACTAAGCAATCTCTTAGTTGTAATGGCAATATTGACTTACATATGTATACTTGAATCACAGAATTGGTAACTTGGGCAAGCGATTTATATATAAAGAATTCAATAATTTTATTATATAAAAAAATCATGGATATAACCATGTCATAAATTACTTTTAATTTCTTTCGATTAATATACACACAAATATAAATAGATTTTTTTTAATTTATATTAAATTTAGTAATTCCACTAATCATTTGAGTTTGACTTATTTACTTGTCTGAGTTGTTTTATTTATTGTATTTACATCGGTGCGCTGTCATCATACAGTCTTTATTTTCCCTGGCCGAATGGGTTTGCATTGTTTTCAAAGCTGATTTTGGGCACGAAGCCACTCTCTCCTTCGACGGTGTACTCAACGTTCATGAGTCTTCCGTCAGGGAGAAGTACCCGGTATCCTCCGACGACCTTCCCCTGTGCGTCTCCTGATTCGTTGGCGCCGAAATATAACGTCTTCTCTGGATCTTCTACGTCGTATTTGTATTCGTACTGTAATAGATAATTGTATTTGTAACGTAATAATGTACTGTTGCACGTTTTAAAATGTAGTGCCCGCAGCAGAGAAAACTGTTGCAATTATTACGCGGCTTGATCGGGAAATGCCTCGACCTCGCCGATAATCTTTGTTTCCTTCACCCTGTCCATTCTCAAATATTGTTCCAGTCAACACAAAACTCCATTAAAACTATTTTCAAGTTAAGATGGGATATGTTCTTGAAACTGCATCGGAATTAAATTGACATGCAAATGATAAGGAAAAGGGATGATGAATATTAGGCTGACTACACTAAAACATGTTTTGCGAAGCAGATTTCAAATAATAATAGTTTTTATACATCAGTCGAAGTAGTTAAAACTTTACAATTGTTATTGTTTCTTGACAATGTTTCTTAGAAGTCTCATTCATTAGTTTTTATGTTTATGTATATTTATAAAATATTTCTATCAACTTATCATTAACATATACAGGTAAATTAGTATAATAATACATACATATAACCTTGCTGAGTTGATTACATGTATGAAGTAAACCTTGAGGCGCTTGGTTTAGAAAAAAGTCAATTTATAAATGTTTTTGAAGAAGATACGTGAGAAAATTCTATGCGTATAGTTTTTAAGCTTAACTTTATGTTGTTATATTTAGATGAGTTTTTTTGGTGAATAAGTTATTCTTTGCTAACTTATATTACAGGAAGTTAAAAGTTATTTTATCTAAAGTAAGTTCATTTTTCGACTAATTAGTGAACTGATATTTTGCTGGTGTTATTAGGTTAAAGTTTATTTAGAAAGGAAGATAATTAAAGGTTCGGTTCGTTAGGTGGAACATAGTAATTATAATATCTTAAATATTTATATTGAGTCAAAAAATTGGCAAAGTTAAGATTAACAATTAACTGTATACTAAGAATTCTACAAACGGAAACTCATCAGTCCGTTTAAATTAATTGCAAATAAAACTATTACAGCTTCAATTATCTTGTAAAGTCCGTCTCAAGTTAATTACAGGACTAACGCTAAGCGTTAAGTTAACACGTCTCCGACGCGGTATCGGATGCATCTCGGTTTTATGTTAGCCATGTGAACAGGCTCGAGCTCTAATTAGCCGCAATTGCGTTCAAACGTCTTTGTAAGCTTATCTTCCCTATCGCGATCGTGTTGCCAACACCGAACAATAAAAACCCAATGCATACAATGTACCTTGAGACACTAGAAGTGCAATTCCGTGCGATATATTTGTTCAAGTTCATATAAGAATGTAAATACCGAATTTAATTAGTATAGATACACAAAAGATTGTTTATGATAACATTTATAAACTTTTGTCACACGAACTTTGTTGTTTAACGTGCGAAATCCATTAACAATTAACTGCTCGCGAATTTTTTAACGCATGATGAAATTACTATTGGTCGTTTGACTATGATTAATTTTTGTTTTGAAAGTCTGATGACAGTTAAATATATATTAGTTATAAATTTATGAAACACTTTTACAGTGCCAAATACACAATCGCATCGCATGTTTAGTGTGTATGTATCATGTTTGTATGTTATGGAATCTTGGAACGCAGGCAATAATTTAAATAGTTTGTCCCATTATACGTACAGTATCTTCAGTATTTGCGATTTATTTAAGATTAATAATAACGCCATCTAGGTTTAAATTTTAAATACCAATAGATACGATATGTAATGGGATTTGCATGGTCATTGTCTTCAGTAAAACTTCGATTAATTAGCAGAAAAGATGCGTTAAGTACATTTATTTACATTCCTTCACCTTCGAACATAATTTGCTACATCGGTTTTCCAAAGATGTCACTTGATTGATGAGTACGCTAAGCATAAATGCCGGCGACCTTCCTGACTATCGTGCTATGAGCCATTAAGAGTATGGCCTGTGAATTCTTTACATTCATACAGCATTTTATGTATTCTTAAAGCACTAATGAGTTTCTGAAGTTGATGATGCCTTTTATTTATGGCGATGAAATGAAGATGTTATTGAAAAGTATATTTGTTTCGACGTCCTTTTCTTTCTAACCTTTGTTCAGGAATTTGTCATTAATTGCATTTATTCTATTTGTGTCGCAACTTATAGGTTAATAAAACGTACAACATTCACAAATAAACTGCCTAGAATTAGTACACTTATTCTTTTGATTTTTAATTAATTATTAATAATTTTGAAGTACACATGAGGTAAATAGAATCAATAACAAATAGCATTTCAATGAGCGCTATAAAAATTATTCTACGAACTAACATTGAGCAAATTAAAAGAAAATTGTGATAACGAAAATGAAGTTCATTGAGATCTGAACCGCAAGCGTCGGATTTTTTAATTTTTTCTATAACTTCAATTTACTGTTATTTGTTTAAAAATTCGGTTGAACAAAATTTTAAGCTAACCAACCATACTGTTATGCAAGCTTTCTCACGTAAGCTGCTTTACCGGAACCTGTAGGAATTATTTGTGGCCTACCGCAAGTTAGCAGTCTACACCTCGGCGTATACACATGTGATCGTAAAATATAATCTCGGAGGAATCCCATTACATTCATATATAACTTTACAATGCAAATAAACTGTAATAAAAATGATTAAACGGCATACTTACTTAACACGGCTTAAAGCCTACATACTATACTTTAAAGTTTAAACTATTACTTAAATTATCATATTCACTCACCGGTGTGGGAGGTCCATCTTCTTGTGGAGCAGGCGCGGCCAGTCCATACCTCAAGCTCACGCAAACAACCACGAACGCGCAGACTACCAACTTTGTTGACGACATCTGTGTTAATAAGAATACAATATTGTTATATATAGATATTGATAAGACTTATATATAGATAAAACTTGACTGTTGAATATGAGTTTGGTGCTTATGGTGCGAGAATGTTTGTATATGTCATCGTAAATTAATAATACGATGTGTATTTCTTACACGACGTAAGTCCGGGTTATATTTGCATTCAAGCACTTTACCATGTTAACTAGGTCATTTGAAATGAAAAAAATGAATGTTTTAATGACATTTATCGATCTGTACCGACTAATAAAAATCCTGAGATGCGAATCACCCATTCGTAATTTCATAGATTAATTATCCTAACTAATATTATAAATTAGCTCAAGATCACTTGGATCGCGAGCCCTGTATCAGATGAAGCTGTAAGAACCGTCAATAAGGTTACCAGCAACGACATCTCCGAAAATTAGTAATATTATAAATGCGAATGTGAGTTTGTTGTTTGTTTTAAGTTGTTAACAAGTTAAAGGGTAAGAGAAAATTGGTTGCGCTTTAACTCCAACTAAACCCTGGACTGGACATGCATTTTGTCAGGAGTACACAAAATGACATTGGGTAATTACTAACCTTTTATCCCGAAAATAAAACTCTTCCCGAGATACATAAAACCTTAAAAAAAATTTAAAATATCGGCTGCCATGTTAACGTGTTTTAACAATAACAACTTTTTGGCAAATGTTACCTAAAATTCGAAGTTATCATAAGCGGACTCATCTTACAAACATTTCCAGCGTGGAAAATGCGAATGCGTGCAAAGCCGCGGGCTAGTTATTATATAAATTCAGGCAAGACGCTCGTTTACTGCCTTCAATACGCTAAGATTATTCATCTGATAGAATTTAAGCGAATCTCCGCAAAAAATACGCGAATCATTAAACATATTTGATATTATCATATTCTATGTCACACAACATTACATTTTCAACACCTTAACATATCTCAAATCTGTTAGAACTACGTACGAAAACTAAATCGCCAGTCTATTGTCCACAGTGTTTTACATATTACAATGATGATGATGATGCATAATATTTACTTCAGGTACACGTATGTCTAATTTATTTATTTTTAAAAAGTATACGTTTTATGATAAATCTCAATAAATCATCGAGTTGAATTCATAATGCAATAATTATTTTACCTATATTGGTTATTACCCAAAACCATTTTTTTTCTAATAATACAAACTATTAAATATCTACAGAACTTAATTGTTTGGTGTAATTACGTATTTTATTTTATGCAACACATTTAATAGCTCGTTTTTATAACCTGTAATGATTTGTAATTATTAATACAGTATCATCCAGAGTATCACCACATGTTATTAGTTATTATTACATTCAACGAATAAAGGCATGCAGTAGAACGAAGCTTCTCGGTATATATGTGTTTACGCTCGTTCATCTTTATTATCGTGACTATAGGTTACTAGTGATCCGCCCCGGCTTCGCCATGGTGGCATTAATTATGTTGATCCGATCGCAACCTCACAGGAACACCCGCTAGACCAATCTGAACGTTTACAAAAAATTTCATCGATATCAGTCGAGCCGTTCCGAATCTATAGGGAAATATGTAAATACATACTTCGTCTTTCATATACATAGATTAAACGTTTAAGTTAATCCTAAGATTTATGTTTCTGTACTAACTCAGGAGTTTTTGGCATACAAAGTTTTTAAATACATTAAAGTCCTCTCACTATAATTATCATACTAATTATCGTATTAGTTTTAGTGGTAGGATCTACAATACCAAAAGGTTTAAGTCGGAACCTATTCTATACGGAATGGATGATTTTTTTTGTACGTAATTAGACAACTTCATGGAGATTTCTAAAACAAACGTATGTATTTATTGTAATTAACGAAAGAGGTTGTAATTTACATAAAATGCCAACTATGCTAGTAATTGATGTGGCCTTGTGTGATCGATTCCTGCACACTTTTGTGTCGAAGCGATCTTACGACAGACGTGAGAATCCGTACAATTTGTAAATGGTTTTTCAACGGCTAATGAAATTATAGAAAGAAATTGTGACAAGATATTATGAAAATTGTATTTGAAAATGTACGCAACCTAACAACGCAACAAAAAGCTAACAATGAGCGAATTATCAACATTAATTAGCACAATGCGCATTTTATAGCATTGGGATTAATTTTGAATGGGTGCTTAAAGTTTTGAGATTTATATAAAAACAATCTAAACAGATCTTGTTAATTAAAACTGAAGCAAGTTTGTATTTTGAATAATCTGTTTCTAACTACAATACTCTTATTTTAGTATATATATGTATTATGCCATAAGGCATTAGTTGAAAATAGATGTTGGCACGGTGAATGTATCTTAACAATACTAACATAACCAAATATGTGCTTGAGCCATGTTACTTTATTAAGATTCACATTTCTAGTACACCAGCATTTAAGTTACGACAAACAAATTTCGTAGGCCTTTTAACAAAATTACAAAATAACACAACGTTTTAGTTAATTATTTTAAGAGATGGACGATATGGAGCGTTCAGAAAGCGAGCTATAAACATAGCAGAGGTTCCCGAGGGAGCCTTCTAGCTTCCATTAACACTTCTTAATTCCATCACCTCAAGCTCGGTGTAATAATAGACGCCCCGTAGAAGCAGAAAGGCACTTGATGTCAGTTGTATAAATAAACGAAACTGTCTAACGTTAGAAATCAAATACCCGGTACCTTATATATATTGTTTTTTCCTTACAAAGTGAATTGTACGGAACTGTCACATATTTTGATACCAATTAAATGTTTTATTAGGTAGGTAGGCGGTTAACACATTTATTCAATCGGTCGGGTTATTTTAAAGGTGACTCACGAATTAAAAAACGAATTAAAACAAGCTTATAAGCAATTAAAGATATTTAAGCTGTAAATTTATATTACTTGCAAATTTAAAATTGTCTTTATAATGGTATAATGGTTTAATGTTATGATGAGTCTCGAAGGTTGAAGGAACACGGCCAATTAGCAATCAATCAATTTAAGATGATATAATCATACATCATGATTGTATCATCTTAAATTGATTTTTCAATTGCTTTGTAAGACTTAAGATGAACAGTCTATTTCTATTAGCAGCTTTTATATTTTCATATTCGTTTACGTGGTAGAGCATACACAACTGTGTACATTAGCTTGTTGCATCTTAATAATATCGGGTGATCCGCTTGCTCGTTTTGCCACCTCCAGCTTTAAAAAACAAATATGGACCAGGTTGTGTCCAGTACTAAATAATACGTGGTTTACTATTCCGAGTACAGTATTAATAAGAAAAAAACTTGCGTGTGTTTTGTCATCGAATAATAGTTTTTGCACTGTTCATTTTAGTTCTAATCGAACTCGGAACACGCAATTTTTTTTGTCAGCTATACTGATTATTGCACATGCAGTGGGCGATTATTAATTATATAAGATATACTAAATACTTCTACTGGTTCAAAGCGGAAGGGTATATTCCTGCTACCAAACAGTATATGCCTGCGAAACTGGCGCTAATGAGGCATACCATCAGCAGAAGACGGTGATAGATATATGTAGAACAAATAAAGAACAGGATTACGTATTCTTTATTATAATTATGACATAATTTATTTGTTGATAGAAATTTGTTTGAATAGAGAACTGATTTAATTATAAAATAATTGAAATAATTTACATCTGTTGTTAGTGAGTCTATTTAAACCAAGCAAGATTGCTGTTGTGCAGGATATTGTTTTCGTTTAGTCACACCCATTGTGTAGCAAATTTTGTAGTTGATATAGATGATTATTGATATTTTTTGGAAGTGAATGAAGTGACCGCTACCCATAAGCATCCGCAACTCACAAATGAGTCGTAGATGATTTATTCCCTCCCCGTTCGATCCTCTTTCCCTTCTTACAAGGAAAGGATGGGAAGGGGAAGAGGACTGAAACTGGGCCTCCGGCACCTCACTCATCGGACAAAACACAGAATACTACTACTTCACGCCTGTACTTCACGTTTGTGAGGTCGTGGTATTTCACCTGTCGAGCCGGCCTATTCGTGCAACGGATGTTGTTGCGGGCTCTACAACTGTACAAACATTATATATTTCATGACTTTAATAATAAATAAATTCACACAAAATAAATTCATAAACACGACAATAACCATTTTTTTCTAATAGTATTGTCCAATATGAATATTCCAAAATTCTGAGCGGGATTATAGATTAACAGTTACAACTTTGATCTATACATATAAGTATTTTTTTAATACCAATATTATAACCTTTTAAGAAAGTTGAGTTTAAAAATAATAACGATGTTATAGGTGACTAGTATTAACCGTTGATATGCAATTATTTGGGCTACGTTCTTACCACATTAACCGAAATACTTAAGTTACAACGAGAGCCGGAGAGGCGATGAAGCGTAACTTGTCACTTGCCACCCAATATTATCAGATATTTAGATTTTATTGAATATCGTGTTGACATCTAAAACCAAGAGTAAGACAATCCTGATTGACCACGGATTAGTCTCACGTAGGTATTGGAGTTTGTACATATATGTGTCCATTGTGACTTCCCGTAGTCTAAATGTCATACGATTCGTATTCTTCGCCGGAGTAGTATAGGTAATATCATGGTGTGATGAATGATAGTAATCTTTTTTTTTAATCAACTTTTACATTTTTGATATATTATCCATTTTTTTCTTTAGCCCGTACTAGAATTAGAACGAAATTTTTTGATATCTATCATGAGTAGATGATAATTTACTTGCTCTTCGTAATAAAAAAAATGGTGGCATAATTATTTTGATCCTGATTTCAACATATGGCATGATTTTTTTATATTTCTAAGCAATTAGACGAGTAATATATTGATGATGAGTTGGTACTATGATGCTGTCAGATTTTAAATACTCTCTTAAGTTGCTTTAACTCAATGAAGAGGACTTAATAAGACAAAGGTGAAGGTTGTAAACGCTATTTAGTGACTAGGTTAGATTTTTTTATAATCGAATCATTTTTTTGAATAGGAACTAATAAAATATTGATTTAGTTAGTTGTGCAACGATATTCGGAAATTGAAAGTAAAACAATCGATGTTTTATTCATACCGTGTTCACTGACGGGCGTGCGTCAGTTTTTATCTGCATTAACAATAATTAGCTGTTGCAGCCCACCGTCTATGATGTGATGTGCCGGATATTATCGACTAGCTATTGCCCGCGGCTTCGCACGCATTCGTTTCTCATTTTCCGCACGGGAATTTTTTGTAAGATGTTTCCTCGTATATTAACTTCAAATTATACGAAAAATGTGTCAAGAAGTTGTTTTAACTTTAAACATTACCATGGCAACCGATATTGTTAATGATGATTTTATGTACCTCGGGAACAGTTTTATTTTTTAAGCATTATAATTAAAAAAACACACTTTTGATATCCAGGTATATGTATAGGTCTATTGTTCTTATTGCATTCAAAGATTAATTTAACATTAAAACAAAAATAACTTGCAAGGAAATTCCATGAAAGGTGTGGTCACATGGCAATTTATCTCTTTCCCCTAGGATTAATGTCCTAATCTATCTTGATATTTTTAAAAATAACAAAACTAAAATATATCATAGTGTATATTAAAAAAAAAAGGTAAGAAGATTATTAAGTATTATAAAAAGGTAATATGTATTTCTTAAAATTTATCTGCCAAAATGTTCTCTAAGAGGACTTGCGTGCGTCAACGTAAGTTGGTCCAAAGTTAAATTCTTTAAAAGTTCCTTAGAGAAGTCTGGTGTGAAGTGATCTGTTACCTTTGATCACATTAATATGATTGAAAACTTATTTTTTTTAATTATTTAATGTATCCTACTAAATAAAATATATTCTTTGACTTTTATGTCTCTACAGCATCGAAGCTCACTAAGTAGATTTAAAACTTTTTAACCTATAGTATGGACAGGAACTTTGATTTTTGGTCTGTATTACTTCCATTGAAAAGTTACCCTAATTTTTACGTTTTCATTAACTTAATCACTCAAAGTTATAATATAAAATATAATTTAAAGTAAGGGGATATATCTACATATAGATTTTTTGGGAAATAAGTTATGGATACATGTGGCGTTGACAATTTTATAACGTCTAAAATATTAAGTAAATTTCATTTTGTATGTTCATGTCTTATGTTATAAATATGCTCATACTTCATAAAAAAAGTTATTATTCTGATTCGGTCGCATTACGGCATAATTTAAAATGTTCTAGTACAAGTTTAAAAACTCACCGTTAGTACGTATGAACACAAATAATACGACACAAAACACAGTTACAACTCGATACTGTTGACAATGGTGGCTGTGAGGAGAGCTCGGCAGCGACTGATGTCGCGCCCCGGTACTCTCTGCCACTTATATACGCACCCCACGACTCCCCTTACGCTTCTAGGTTGCCGCAATGTCGCCCTGTTGTGATGGATGTCCCTCCACACGCAGAACTCGAAAACTATACGCCCAATAGCCGTGTCTAAATAACAACTCGTTTCAATGCATACATTATCCGTGTATAAAAGACATGCATTGCGTCTCCACAACTACATGTACGACCATTTGAATGCAACAAACCATCAATGAACTCGAAACAATTTACTCATGATCTTAAAGAGTCGCACGTTTTCGTTACTTAAACGTTTTTCTACCGAAATTATCTGGTTAGTAATTATTTTGTAATGTCTTTTACGTGAAGCTTCGGCTATCAAGCAATTAAAGCATAGTGCGGGGTGACCGTGAATCTTCAATTATACTCACATTTCGTAGCTAAATGAGTGATGCGTGGTCGGAAAAGCCTCGCCAGACATCTATTAAAAACAGTTTCATGTTAATGATACATCCGTGCAATAAACCATGATCAAAATTAAAGAATTACACAAAATAGACGATGGATTGATCATAAAATTATTGATTTTATATTTTTATTAGAAAACGTTTTTCCTTTTTTAAACATCTGCAAAGACTTGAACGTAAAGGTCAACTACTAATACAAAATTAGCACAAATTATAGACAAACATCCTGAGACTAACGTAGTTTTTGCTTCATTGTAATATCAGAAATGGTTCTAACATTCCAAGAATGCTAAAGTCTACGCAGTCGCGAACAGATCATGTAAATCAACTATGATGCATCTTGATCCATTTGAATTTCCACATAACACATTGGGTAAATTCACAATACATTTAGACGTACTAAGTAGGTCACAAGGAAGGACTCTGTTAGGTTATCCTTTGAGCACAGCCTAGTGAAAGCGACACGCACTATCATCTTTAGTTCGTGATAAGGAAGTGACTCACATTTCTGTCCCTTTATGATCTTCGACAAGCTTTTCAAACATGTGCCGACGTTTATTTCTGCCAATGAAAACATTTATAAGATAAATGCAGTCTAATAATTATAACTATTATCATAAACCAATAATAACCTGTGGTTATATATAAAACAAAGTTGAAATCAAAATGTTATTCTGAAGAAAAAGAAACTATCATTTGATAAAGATCTTGAATATGTTTTATACCTTTAACCTTACCTTACCTTAACAGACATATAGAAAACATGTCTGTTCCTTCATGTCGGGACGGATTTTTACCTCAATTTTCGAACCCTTTTGGTCCTTCTGGTGGTTAACTTTATGACGCAATGTTTCGAAACATATTATTGTACTTTTATATAAATTAATTATGATTAATACATTTATAAGAATATTTTGTACACAACTAGCAACCGCCCGCGGTTTTGCTCGTACTATTCTTATTTTCCTCGCTGGAATTTTTTATAATTTGATTTCGCGTTTAATAATAATTAACAACACACCGATATTATTAGTTCTGTTTTTCTATCCCACGGAAAGTGTTTTTTTTTTATAATTGTTAAAAGTTTATGCCCTTTTCTTTATTCCTGACAATTTGTGTGCAAAATTTCATGATGATTGCTGGAGTCGCTAAGGCATTAAAGCATAAAAAACTAACAATCTTACATTAGCATTTATAATTTTAAGGATGTGCTTAACTGACAAACAAATCGCTCTGTCTAGTAATTTTGAGACCTATATAATTTTTTATCGTTGGCTCAGTTGTCTAAGTTACACTATTAAACGACCCCCTTAAAATTGAACCGTATAATTGTACTGTTTGCAAAGGTAACACCTTGATCAGGACTTGTCAAAGCAAACTACCAGCGCCCACTAATTTAACCACATAACCAGATGTATATTTAAAATCTAAATAAAAGAATTATACGTTTCCATCGATGTTGACTCGAAGGATAATAGAAAGAAACGAAAAAGTATTGAAAAGGGTTACATCGGCAATGTCGTCGTATTATTTTTTTTATCTTTTAGGTGCAAATAAAAAAAGTATTTCATTTTGCAGGATTGTCATAAATCGGTTTTTTAAGGTAAATATAATACCTCCGCGACATTTAAAAATAAAGAAGGCGAGATAAATCTGCCGTGTTTCGAAATAAGGCAGGGGCCCAGTGCCTGTGTGGATAAGGATGAGAATTTATGATACTACCTGTACCCTAATTTCCATTCCCATTAGAATTTGCTCAAACTAATTCAGAAGTCGGTGTTATATATTTTGTTCTTTGGATATAATATTAGTGTTAAAACTAGTTTTTCTCGAGGTTCGACCTATTTATTGATTTGCTACTGCAGGGCAGAGGTCGATAGAGAAAAGGTCAATTTAATCGGCTTTATTTTTAACTTTCTTTTCGTGCCAGTAACGTATATCATCTCTCTTCTTTTCTCACGTATCTCCTCTTAAAGACTGGTAACACAACTTTTGGTATTAAATTGATGTTGCATATAGTCATATTCGGCATTAATCACTTAACATTTGGTGAGCCATATAATCGCTCAGTTGAATACTTTGTCTGCAAGGACCTTTCCCTCCATTTCAGTGTCGATCCCTACCCCTATTCGCATTTCTATTTAGAGTCGAGTACGATTATAACGGGACACTTATTTTGTATTCATTTGTTTTATGAGGTAAGAAGCAACGATGCTAGAAGGCTGTAAAAAAAAGTATAAGCTAGAAAATAAGATTCAATCTCAAGTGGTAACTCGTTTGTAAGCGTTTATTTTAGTTGATCCAATTTTCTTATTAGTTTAAATGTATTAGATTGAATTAAGAATATGTCAATGATTTTCTCATACAGTCGTCAGGTATAAGACTGCGGTTTTGGTGTTCATTTAATATCGCTAAGTGAGGTATCAAAATAGTGTCAATGTGTTTGTACTTTTTAAGCCAATAATTGTAATCAGAGAATCGTGTTTCAAAGACTTGATTTTCTTAAAATACATTTTATGCGGTATAAATAATACAAATATTAGATAGATGCCGTTTTTTATCGTTATACCTTTTAATATCTCTTACTCCTTGTCAGTTTTAAATATTATATAAATTATAATATTATATAATTTACATTTATGTAGAAACACTTAGGCTAGTAGGTATATAATAAAATGCTTTTTTTCAAACCAATATTTTGTTGGAAAATTATGTATACATATCCCGTTAGTGTACTATGTCAGTTTATAATCAGACTGACATATTATAAACTGTCAGCAAATTGTGAATTAAACTAATCATTGAAAATTTCCTTCTTATTAATGGTAAAGCAGTAGAATACTGGACCAGAATATGTTCTACCTAAGGTTACTGCAGATCAATTAATGCTAACATAGTATATTTCGGTCTCCGAAGAGGTAACGGTGCTTCTAACTAAAATGGTTCTACTTCGAGGTAACTAATTTGATTGTTCAATGTCTGTAAACCGCCATTGAGTCTGATACATATGGATCACCTTTAACAATATATAAAATCATAAATGTGATTTGAATATCACACCTACATGTGAGAGCGATGATTGTTGATGAAATTATTAAAAAGTTAATTGATGATTGTTGAATTCCAAATCGATTTACAATTTTATTGTTCCCGCTATGGATAATCCAACGATTAAGCTTAAAAACGTGCACTCGAATCTTCTATAAAATTATTGTCGTGAAATATGTCATAACACAAACTGAGAGCACATACGCATTATGCGTTAAATCACAACGCGGTCAGCCGCAGTCAAAATTTATGAGGTATGAAAAATATTGATTTCACTCGCACTACGATGCTCCGGCTACTGCTCCGGTTGATCATAGCGCTGTGGCACCTGCCTTAACCTTAGATGGAATGGTTAAAAATGTTATGCCATTATTTTACGAAAAAAAGTATACTTTGTTGTAACTCGTAGGATATGCAATTACACACGATTACACATTTTTGTATTAAAAATAATAATAATAAAAGAAGTATTTCTTTCGGTTTCATGGAGTTTTTGTATTCATATCAATTGTTCAAATTATTAAAAAAAAATTGTATCCTTGTATTATGGCCAATCACTTTAAAGCTTAAATGCTCCATTAGCTCCTGTAACTTGCTTATGGTTATAATAACGAACAGTAATTGCATTTTATTTGTATTTTCATGAATACTTGATTCTTAGAATTCAAAAGGGCAAGGTTAATGTTGCAACAATAGTATAATACCTATGTTGTGTATCTTCTATGTAAAACTTAATACCACATGAACTTGCATTTACCAATAAGTGACACGAACTTACGGTCTAAAATACAAGCGATGTGATAACTGATTTATTTTAAATTGAGGATATTGAGGATAGAAAACGTATATGTAACAATACACACCTATACAGCTCGCAAAAATACAATTGTTCTGTGTACCAATGAAAAATATTTCATTGTTTGTTCCGGATAAACTCAAAAACTTCTGAAATTATTTAAAAAGTTCTTTCACCAAATGAAACTCTTCTCTCAGCAAGTAACTTGGCTATATATTATTTATTTATTTACCCGACCAAAGCCACGATTGCTAATATTTAAATAATATAATTATCAATGTTAATAATAATAACAAAACTGCTACGAAATTGTTTTACAAAAAATAAAATTTGGATATAAGCATCGATTACAAATATGGTTTGATTTATTTAGTTTACTTAATATACTCGCATTATTAAAATACCTTTGGTTACGTCTAGCTATGTTATAGACATTACAATAATATTTTCCAATCATAAGACTTATTTCCTGACCTGAATGAATAAAATGTTTGATTTGATTGATCTTGTTTTAATGAATCTTACTTTATTTTAACTTTACGCCATAGATGAACTCAAAAATATTGAAACTAATCAACTTAACGTGTCAAGGATTTCAAGACAACATCACGAAACTCCCAGCCTGCTAACTTATAAATTAAAATCGAGGGTAACTGAGAGAGCGGGTAATTTTTAAGTGTTGTTGAACATGATTAATATTTCTTATTTGTGAACTCAACTTTGCTTTGTAAATTATATAAAATAAATTAAACATATCTATCTATTGTTATCGTAAATTTATTTAAAGGCATAATTTAACGCACGCACAAATATCGCTAAAAATAATGTACTTGGGTGGCATTGTATGCAATTCAAAGATAAAAATAACACATTTATAAGAAAAAATATTAAATCACATTCCAAAACGCTTATCGATCGTTGCCTGTCCCACGGTTTTAGAAGTGGGTAAGGTCATAGTGGCATCGTTTGAGCCGCGTGTAGGTCTCGCGTCATTGCGACATGCAATGCTCGCGTAGTCTGCCGTCATGCGACGGAATAAATACAAATGTCTCATGACATACTGCACTCTAAAATAAATTAATTTAATTATACTGTTTTCAAATAATTATATAAGTTCGCAATAATGTAATATTATTTAAGATAAATTAAAAAAAAAATGTTAACGGGCTCTACTATACTTCGCCATTTCAATAGTTCCGTCAATAGGAACTGGCTTAGATATTGCGTTCCGTTTTGTAAACTTATCACAGATACAATTTTTAGATTCAGGTTGAAATCTATTTTCATTTTGCTGTTCTATTTTAAGTAGAATAAGAGCATTTTCTTGTTCAAGTAGCATTTTTTCTCGTGCCAAGGCTTTCCGTGTCAATTCGGCTTTAGAGATCTTTTGCCAGAGTCTTGTTAGACCGCAAGTCGTTGAAATTGCCTTCATAACCAAGGAATCATCTGATTGAAGTCTTCTCAGATTTGTTTTAGACTGTACAGGTGAATGGGGTGTAGATAATCCGAAAGGTAATACTTTCTCTCGCTGAGTTTCAAATTTTCGACATAGTGCAGCAAGACGTAGGATTTTCTCACCTTTTGTATGAGCATTTTTAAGCCATTCGATTGTGTCATCTGAAGCTTTCACTAAATTAGCCATTTGTTTGGCATCTGTTTTACATCCGTCGAATAATATTTGTTTTAAGCGAAAACAAGCTGACCTATGTCTATCGCGACGGTCTCTAAAAACTGCTTGTTTAGTTCCAGATTCATAGGCAGCTAGTTCATTGCGAAGTTTTTTAAGTAAGCCGTCACTATCAGCAATTTTTTTTCCTTGCGATGCAATTATATCTGCCATCAAATTTTCTTTACGGCGTAATCTACGCACTGCTTTTTGATTACTGGCAGTTTTCAAAACGTAATTTTTAAGAACAGCTTTATAATCATCCCACATGGTATTGTACGAATTTTCTAGGTGGGACCGAAGATTTTCTCGTTCGTTCGCATACTTGCTTCGTTCCTCATCTTCTTTTACTAAGTTTTCACCGCGTGTAGTCCAAGCAAGAGTGTCGGCTGTAGTATGTCCATGGAAAATCAATAATTGTAAGTGAGTTTCTGCTGCATTGTGATCTGTTTTAATTTGAGAAGATTCAGTTTCTCCCATTTTCAGTAAAGCAGCAGTTCTACGATCATTTTCTGCTGATATGTTTTCGATACCAGATAAAAAGTTTAAAATCATGGTATCGATAGTGTCGCAAAAACTCGCTACAGTTCGCTGAAACTGATCATCAGCCAAATTTATTAGTCTCATTATGTTATTGATATGATGGTTTTTCTTATCCATCGTTCTATCGAAACTGTGCCAAAAAACTTCAATGTCTTGTTTAAACACAGGCTCCTTGATCTTAAGCATCAGATCTCTCCATTTTTTGTCCAACTCTCCTCGTCTACGAGCCTGAGCAACCATTTCTCGTTTAAGTTCCTCATTTTTTAGTCTTTTCCGTTCTTCAGCCTCCGCTCTTAATTTCTCTAATCTTTTAGCTTCCTTCTTCGCCTTTTTCTCTTCTTTACTTAAAGCCATTTTTAATATATTTCTACAAAATATACGATATAGTAGTAGTAAACATTCATTTATGAATTTCAAACGTCAAGTTAGCAGTCCCGAAACGTCATTCATACTTTAAATATAAATGTATAAAATAATAGCCAGCTAGGAAAATAATAACACTAGTGTAGACGTCAATTCTATTAAAATAGAAAGAGATAGAGAGAGAGAGAGATACAAATATCCTAAAGTCACGGTTTGATTATAATCATGTAAATTTTATAGTGTGTTTTTTAACCAGCTATGGATTTATCTATGACAATGTAATGGTCTAAGATATCGCATAAGTAATTTATACTTTCAAATGTTATTTGATCAGGACCGGATTGCTTTAAACCATTTCAAATGGTTCATGACAATAGTCGAATGCCGGATTCGAACTCAGGACCAGGTTGTGCATGTTTCGCAGTCCGTACCCTTAACTATTACGCTATTGGCACTCAATGTTAGATAAATAATATGTACATTGATTAATCACTAATTGCTAATTAGACTATAAGCTAATTGTCAACAGCGAGTTACGCAGGAGTTCGATCTAATTTGGTTTTTACGATTTAACAGTGTTTTTCCCAGATAAACATGGATGAAACATCAATAAATAGTTATATTTCACTTTATATTTACCATTATATAATGACATGTTTCAATTAAAGAATTGGTGTATGTATTTAAATTCCTTTAAATTGAATTAAGCATTGCGAAAACTTTTCCTTTATGTATATCAGGGTTTTTTTTTGTGTAGGAAAGGTATCAAGCACTCGTCGGCGGATCCGAGCCACTACAAAGCTATCTGCATAAGCGTTTAGCTGAGAATCTAAACAGTGAAGCAGCTCTTGGAACAGTGTGTGACCTAGCTCAGTGCGTTCAGTGGGTGCGATCTACATTTCTCTTCGTACGTGCAGCACGTGACCCTAAGAATTATTTAGGTCTACCACAGTCAGCGCCTGCAAATCTTATTACAAAAAAGATTGAAGGTACGTTTAAGCTTCAAAAATATGATTCAATGGCTTTCAATGCATATTCGTATTGCAGAATGATGTAGTTACTAGTTTTAGTGCTAAACTATTTAAAACTGCTACAACAAAAGTGTAGCGCCATGAATGGGCCAGCTCTACACGGAAGTCCGTCTTCACAATATCGACGTTAATTAGCAGCATACCGATCATATGGCTCATACATATGTCATACGTCGAAGCATGCTTGGGATCTAGACGAATACGAGACATTCCAATCTAGTCTGGTTATTGGCATCTCCTCTTCCGGCAGAAGGAACAAGTCACATAAAAATAATTTTTTATCCCTATAACTGTACTGCTTGAAACTTAAACGCATCCTTTGTACTCGTATGTTAAATGAGTTAAAACAATTTAAATGCTACTATTCCATAGTGCAATTTATGAATCCGCTACTAGTTCCGGATCATGACGAATGTATGTTGAAAGAACGTGCCATCTGAAGAATTATCAAGGTATACGATCTCGAGTCCTTAAGTGTAAGTGAAATACTGCAGGCGGTTGTCATAAACCATAATGTGGCGTCAGTCTGACTTGTTTGTCATCTAATTAAATATTATAATTCTTTTTAGTAGTACTAGAAACATGTAAATTATGTAGTGGCATTGTGGCTAGCATTTTTTGGATAACTTGACTCAGGAATGACGAGCACTGATTTTGATTTTCAATGGCGAGAAGTCTTCAAACTGTACTCAGACTTTTTGAAGAATATGGGAAAGTGTTTTATGAAGAATTTGTTGCAACTAAAAGTTCTACGGAATGTAACTTCTACTCTGAGTGTAAGCTAGTTTCAGGGATTTTTCTCGCCCTAGCCCTAGCTAGCCCTAGCTCGCTGTAATGGGTCAATACCCGCAATAGAGCGACAAATTTCAATGTCAGGCGTAATTAACCTCACTTATATTTTATGACAACAAGTTTGGCGAACTGTATATTTCCATAATATTAGCAGTTATGTATGTACAGCGAAACTATAACGACTACCGTTACTTTATTATTATATCAGAAACGCAGATCTTAGATCGGGTCGTCTGCTCGGAGATTCGGTGAAACTATGAAAGCCTACATTTACTTAACATCAAGTCACTTATGCCTAAAAAATACATTATGATGTCGTATCTCCTCGGTCCACTTCGTACAAGTCCGCTTACATTATTATCTAAGTCTTCATATTATATTATTATTTATGTTTATAATTTAGGCACTTCCCCGTTTGGTTAAAGTTAATTAATTTAGCAATGCTTTATTGTCTTCTGATTGACTTATATTGAACAAAAACTTTAAAATTGACGTCTAGTTAAAGTGAATATCAATTTCGCTTTCTGTTTAACGTTTAAGGCGATATAAATAATTATTGTACTTCAACCTGTTGCATACCCTTTACATATAAATTGTAAAATGTCATTGAAGACACCTTAACGAGCTTGTGCTGCGATTTAAATCATGCAATGTATTCAAACGTTTGAAATAAACATGCATTTAGTGTTTGCTGTTAAAACAAACAGTTTTTCTGGTAATAACCAAATAACCTCAGTGGTTAAAATATATTGTTATGGTTGAATAAAATATGCGCAAAACACATATATTTTTTCAAAAGATCAAGAATAAATCGCCCTAAATGTAAAACAGTATTTTTGTAGCCATATTCCTGGGCATTAATTTTAACATGTTATTTTTACAAATACGAATAACAAAAGTAAGCTGTGTAATTATAGTTCGTATAAGGAACTGTTAAATTTAATTTCAATTTTATCACTATAAAATTTTTGTGCACAAAAGTTACTAGTATATAAGGAACATTGGGGCCGACATGTCCTATAAGTCAAAAGCCCCTAATAAATAAAGAAAATAAAAACAAAGACGGAACGGAAGTGTACGATCATAACCGTGGATTTCCACTGACGTATAGACTTGTCGTAAACATATAGTCATCTCAGTTTATTTCAATGATAAAGATAGAGAGAAAGCTTGTTCCGTGCCTTGCCACGATTTTACGCCAGTGGAAGGAAACCCACGGTAAGACGAACATCAACCCACACTAGTTCAACATAGCTTTTAATTACTTGAAAAGTTATATTTAAAGCTAGTCTTTGATTGATTTAGAAATATCCTGAAGCCTTACTTTGACCTCTCTTTTAAATTTTATTCAACAGAATTGTGCGTGAAGGCAACGAATGGGTTGTCAAGGTCGGGCTTTATAACGATGGATGAACTTAGTTGCATACAGTCGACGGAGGCCGGCCGTCTCTTATCAATTTACTATTTGGACTTAGAAACCATGAAGAATATAATGAAAGTAAGTACATTCTCTTTGTTATCAGTACAGTTAGTGGTGTATAGTTATTTGCATTAACACATATGACTGGCAAATGACTACGAATTTTATGTGATTCAGTCGCAACTTGGTAGACCTTGACACAATTACAAAATCAGTTCATACAATTCCTAGTATCTACCGAAAAGAACAGTCAGTCAGTCAGATTTAATTAGAGATTTTTCAGTAGTACAATGGGGTCGACTGAGACCTCTGCTAACGCTATTTTAATTCTTTAACATGTTTCATTTTTGTGACTATAGAGAGACTGTTGCGAGGAAAAAGCGAAGTAGTTTTACAAGAAAACGTTGTTTTACTGATGCCATACAATTACGTTTAAGTTTTTTTGCCACTTTGCCTAAAATATAAATCTATAAGTGAAATGATTTCTCTTCTCCGCCATTATATAAATGTCTTATATAATGGCGGAGGCTGATCACAAACTGCAGACTACTTGGAGCGTTGCTGTAGAGTACTCGAAACGTCAGGAACCAAAACGCAATAAATAAACGCGATAAAATCCGTAAAATTAGTTTGATTCCAATCTATAAGTGAAGTCTAATATCAGCATACACTAAATAACAATAACGCATGGAGTTTATATGTAGGTAGCAACCCTAACAGCTACGATTTACCTTTCTAGTCCTAGGTTTCAAATAAATTATTTGTATGATGATTTTATTCAAAAAACACAATTGCTTCATTCCGGGTCCAGTTTGCCCTTGATGCACGACGATAGGCTCATCCTCTGCAATTTTCATAATTTAACAAGTCTGTCTAGATAGATAGGGTGATGGGGTGACCCTGACTGAATGAAAGTGGAAAACGGTTATTTTGTATTGATAGTTTGCTCATTTTGTGGCTACGAAAAATATGGTGTATGTTACAAAAAGGTTTCTAATTACTTACGTCTTTAAAAAAATATTTATTACTACATTATTAATTATTACTAGCTAAATTATTACTAAAATATTATTAAATTATAGTTCATTATATAGGGCAAGCCATTGTAGCGCGTAATTAACGCCCAGGCAATGTCTTTAGCTTCCTCCATTTACTGTCTAGACGCACGACGGGCGTCCCCTATAGTAAACATCCTTTGCGCTTCGTTTCGTATTTCATAATCCGTGCAGCAACGACTTAAAACCACTTACAGGTCAATGCTACCAAATTTATTGTAACGTGATACTTTATAAAGTAACTGGTAACCCGCCCCGACTTTGCACGGGTAGGAAAACACAACCTCATTTATACCTTCCCCATGTATCACTCTGTCTATAGCAGAAAACCATTTGAAAATCTGTACAATAACTTTGAGTTTATCGTGTACAGATAAGTAGAGGCGGCGAGGGGTACTTTTAGCAGCTTAGTTACATGACAAGAAAGGAAATACTATACCCGATTTTAATCATATTGATCTTACGGCGATTATAATTTAGAAATATGACAATTTAATATCCACTGATCATTAATTCAAAAGCTTTTAACATTTGCACATATTCATGAAGAGGTCGGCCTCATTTGTATATCTAAAATATTAATTTCGTTTTGTCCCAAGTAATTTTATTGTTTATTACATTATCTTATTTATAAAACGGCTGTCATTACATATACTATAGATCTTATACATCAAATAACAACAAGTTGACGCTACGAACATGAGAAAAAATAATCCTTAGCGGGGGAACTATCTACATTTTAAATATTCAATTTTTTTATCCATACACGGCCAGCACTGGGTACGAAGCAAAATATTATGACGCGATATTCGAACAAAGTAACACGATATTAACAAATAAGAATACTTTTCGAACAGTTCTAACTGATGTACCCAACATACCGAGTACACTGACCCGCCCCGACCACACAAGCGGTTCTTTTATCCTTGTATCGCGATAAAATTGTAGACATTATTTTGGCATACAAAGCACCGGTACTTTTTTACAATCTGAACAATCTTTTCGCATAGATAAAAGGTGACGAGTCTCTGGAACAGTTATTATGGATAGTGTGCGAGAGTCACGAACTATCTGATATGCACCTCCGTGTCGACGAACGGAGATGCCTGAATGCTCTCAATAGAAACAAAACGGCCGCCACCATACGGTTTCCTATGAAGGGCAAGATCAGTACGAGGCAGATGAAAGCTAACTGGTAAGAAACTATTGTGTATTAAAGATTTAGGTACTTTTTTTTAAATTTACTGACGCCCTGTTTTTGAAAGGCGGTCAAATATCGTTGACTCACTACTTCTAGAAACGCAAGCTTTCATGGACAACTTTCATCAAGTTTTTTTTTCTTTTGTTAACTGTTAGTTAACTTTTAGTAACTGAAATCGATTTGTCTTGACATTTAACTTGACAGGAGTTGAATAAAAATTTGACAAACCTTTCAGAAACCGGGCGTATATATTTTAACATGAACAGCTTTGATGGTTACAGAGTGCAAAACACAAGTTCCTCAATTCGAATCCACGAATTTACTATCTAGTCATAATGGATGTTATTAAATTTTGTTCACAACCATTTTTATTACAATAAAATACTTTGCTTAATTTTTATTCCTCTTTTAAAATTTCATTTGTTTTATTCTGTATTGCTGAACCACTTTTACTTAATAAATAGATCTGAATTAGCACAATAAATGTTTCCCAATCTTTAGTATTGCTATTGACCCAGAATAAAGCGATGACCCACAATGAACAAATTACTGGACATTAACACCTACAAGTTTTAAATAGTGATAGTTTATTAACTGGCCGGCTGTCTTACGATTTGAAGATCAGGCGCTTACTCATATAACCGTGAGTTCGCACTGCCGAAAACAGTTATTGTCATCTCAGTATTTCAGAGAGAAAGAGTGAGAGATAACGAGATGTTTTATTTGAATGTTTTCGGCAGTGCGAACACGGTGTACACGGGATTTGAATAGCGACAAATCAACTGTTCTCACATGAACAGAACGAAAGTGGGTTCAATTGTAAAATGTATTTCTTTATCTATTTCTAGCCTATATCGTTATATCGTAACATATATCTTGTAAGAATATTTTGTAACTCTAATTTAAAAGTAAAAGTTTAATTTAAATATACAGACAGACGTTACTTGTCGACTTTATTTTATATAAAGCCATTTCAAGTATCCAAGTAGTTTAGTGTCTCAAGTAACTGAAGACTACAAATCAAATCCTTCAATTTTTCAGTCTTTTTCCTATAGTATAATAAAAGTTGACGTAGCACATTTTAAAATACAATTTAAGAGTGGTGGAGCACGCAACAACAACGTCCGTTGCGCAAACGGGCCGGCTCGACTGGTGAAATACTACGACCTCACAGAAGACAGGCGTGAAGTAGAAATATTGTGCGTTTTGCCCGACGAGTGAGGTGCCGGAGGCCCAAATCCAGTCATCTTGCCTATCTCACCCTCCCTTTTCTTATAAGGAAAGGTCGGGGATAGGATAGGAAAGGGAAATATCTTTTTGTCTCTCTGTCCTTTAAAGGTAGGCACGGCGACAACGGTGAACCGCTCGCACATTTGCCTTGTTAAAACTTCTTAAACCTTCTTGTTAAAACAAAATAAGATTGTACGGTCTTTAGATTTTATTTTTCTAACATAGTAACACAAATCAACTCACAGACACACTCGACAACAAACCTACACATAATACAATCGTAAAAGAACAGCTCACCACTGCCGGGGTGCATGTGGTTGGAGAAGGTAACCGGAGACACAAATACACGCAACGATGCGTTGCGTCTTCACACTAGGGCATTTAAATCAGAGGATCAAAAGATTTTTTTATAAATTTGCATCATGCACATTTGTGAGTATTACATTACATTCATGTAACATTATTTGTCATTAGTTTGAAGAAGCGTTGATATTCAAATCTTGTGTCGTGTATGTACCTCAAAATATATCACAATATAACATACTTACAATCTTACTTAACTTGTCATATGTATCGCAGCTTAATCCAGGCGGTGCTAGGCTGCCTGCCCATCCATGAACCCTCCTTAAACCAGGAAGCCATCAAGATAATGAGAATAGCTGACCGTATATGCAAATGTGAGCATATTTTTTTTATTCATCGCACTCTATGCCGACAAAAATTTTCAGTCTAGCTTCCACAACCTGCCAGTACCTAAATTGTTANNNNTTTCTTTATTATCTTTAATTAATTTAAAAATTCTTAAATAAATTTAAAAAAAAAAACTCAAATAAAATTATAATACAATTTTTTATTCAATATACATATCAGAACAATATACAGGGTTATTGATAATGCGACATATTGCCATTACGAGGTGATAGGGGTGTCGCTTTGCAATAATTTCAACCCCCAATATGCATTATGCAAAAGTGAACAATTTTTTGTGTTATCATGTTTTTTTAGTTTTTTTCAAAATAAGTCAAAAATGCAACAGATACAGTTTCGTAGTAATAATAATTAACAATTAAGACATTTTGTAATTTAAGTTCCTGCTCGTAGCGACTTCGCCTATTGCGTACGAGAAGTCGCACAAGTTTAGTTTGAATACGAATTTCCGCCTGCTTCCTTTGTGATCAATTTTTTTTAGTTTTACTTACTTTTTAAATTTATTATGTTGCATTTTTGACTTATTTTGAAAAAGCTAAAAAACATGATAACTCAAAAATGGTTCACTTTTGCATAATGCATATGAGAGTTAAATTATCGCACATAGTCACCCCTATCACCTCCTTACGGGAAAAAGTCGAATTACCAATAACACTTATATACAAGCTTTTAATATTTATAGCGAGTTATAATTAAACCTAGCTAGTAGCTAGAGACTTCATACTGCAGTTTTCTTTACTTTCTTTCTATTCCTATAATTAAAAATTAATAAATCATGCATGGCCATGGTCCTCTTTTATATAACATGCTATATGTTTTTTTAGAGAAAAACTGATTAACCCTTTCGACAGTTTTTATAAAATACATATTGTATTTTTATTTTCAAATTTCGTGGGCTCCATTTCCGTTCTAACAAGCTATTAATAAAAAAAATCAATGCAGTTAATATACTTTTTAAAATTAAAACGTAGTCTCATATTCCAACTAATCGCACCTCATCATGTACCAAACATATATCTTTAACCTTTTATCCTTTTAATAGTTAAATTCAACAGGCCTTGTTCTTGCGATTATAAGTGTTGCCAAATACTATGAAAACACGTCGTAGATAAATACTTTATTGAATAAGCTAAAAGCTTTTATTGAATAGATAAAAATGATTAATACATGATGATAACGTAAAGTCATTCATAGTAATATTATAAAGAGAAAAGATTTGATTGTTTCTTTGTTCCGTACGAACTCAAAAAGTACTGAACCGATTATAAAAATTGTTTCACCATTTGAAAGATATTCTATCGGCGAATAACCTTCATTTTATTTTTCCCGAGCGAAGCTGGTGCAAATTGCTAGTCGTAAACGAAGCCTTCACTTAATGATCATCGTCATCAGCCAAAAGTTGATCTCTGCTGGACCTAGGCACTCGTCAAGGATTGCCAAAAAGATGTTATGTCGTCGGTTTCTTGAAGTAAAGAATAATTCTGAATTTTATTGTTAAAATACAAGGGTTTATTTTTGTTGATTATTTATTTATTATTTACTAGTGAACAGCCCCGGCTTCGCCCGAGTAGCGCTAATTTTTGAATTATTGCTTACAATATTACATTATTGAATTTCATAGAATCGAATCGTATTTTGTACATCGAGCAATATAAAATCGTGGCCGTAATTAAAATTGTATTCTGATTTGTTTCTAGGTTTAGTTTCTTACGTAACTCGGCCGAACTCATTGACGACGTGTCCGAAAAATTATCAGGCAGTAATTAATGCTATAGTTTTAGCTAAATGCATTGAAGCGCATCTTTGGGATAATTCCATTAACGTGAGCAAGCAATTAAAAGGCATCGGACCTACCTTCAGTACCTTGCTCGCAACTGCTGGCAAAATAAACTTTACGCTGTTAGGAGAGAGCCATCCGAGAGATTTAGAAAGGGTGAGTATTTCTAGTGTTCGTCGTATTTTTAAGCCAGCACAATATTCCCTCATTACGCTATCTCTTATCGCTCGTGCCTAACATAGGTTCTTCTGAAGGATCGCGTCTCAACGGCAGTAATTTTCCAACCAAACCTTTTTTTGAAGTTGGTTAAAAATAATTTATTGCTGCATACACAATTACCAAAATAGCAGTAATAAATATTAACGTGAGGTGAGTGCATGTATGAAGGTTTGAAGTCAAATTCGGCTTTTTGCAAAATAAATTCGGATATTGCAAAGTTTTTATGAAAAGTTGTGCTGTTGGCATTATTTTAAACACGGTGGACTCATATTTACCTTATTCTGTTTTGTCATTGCATCAAAGGGGGTTGTGGTGAGCTCACTATTCACTCACGGTCTCAAATGTATATTCATAAATAGTGGTATATTTCTTTTTACTAAAGCCGAATTTTATTTGCAAATGACGTAATTTGAAGTTGTTTTACTATCACACAAAACAAAGCCCGAATCGTGAGCACCGACATTCAGTACAATATTCAATACAAAAATTACAATAACCTACGGTCATGGCTCCTTCAGAACCAAACATGATTTTCGTTCGTAGTAACAAAATGGAACTACTACGCCAAATTAAGACTAACACTGATTTTTTTGCAGATAATGAACAAAGGTCCGCCTGCAGGCAACGTTCTCCTTAAACAAATAACCTTACTGCCGAAATATCAAATTACAATTACTCTCATAGATAAAAACAGAGTTAAGATACAACTAATACTGCTAAATCAAAAGTATTTAGCCGAAAACATGGATCATTTAACAGCCGGTGCCAACCACAAATTTTATATTATTATTGGCGATTCCGAAAACTACCTATTGCGACTAGCGTCGTTCAAGTAAGTATTAGTGAAGTTATTGATATTACTAATTGAATTCTATTATATACACACGAGTTGGATATGTCCAAAAACTAAGATCAGAACAGTGGTGTAGCAAGAGGAGGCTGACTCGATCGGAAAACACTACTTAATTGTACACATGTTAATAATAAATAAATACTTATTTCAGTCATTTTACATCCATATTTGATGGTAATAATAAAACATAAACTAATGTTAGTAGTAGGATAATTATTATTAGTACTGAAATAAAAATAATAATTATAACATAAATAGATTGTCAAGATTTATGCATGCAGGCATGCTGAATGAAATCTTAGTATTTTGTATGAAATTGTTATTTTCAAATAGATTTGACTTAGAACAAGGTTATTTAAAATTGTGTATTATTTACATCAGCATTTTTATTAACTTAAAACAATCATTTGTAATTAAATGTAATATTTTCAGAGACAAAGATTTGATAACCATTTACGATGGAGAAATTACATATGAGATATTACGAAGACATAACTTTGAACACAAAATAATGGCTCATTGTATTAGCTCCAGTTTTGGTAAGAAAGCTCTTTATGGTCCACTAACATTTACATATATGCAGTAAATGCTATTTATATAGAGCAACGTATCGTAATAAGTTATTGAAGGCATAAGCAACAGACACCTTTTATAATTTGAGGAAATTCCTACGTATATCCGCTATTCAGGGAGTTCCCTCATAATAATCCTGCATAACGACGGGACGAGAGGAATGATCTCACGCATCCGCGGTAGGGTTTGCGTCAGCCGTCAAGGAAGATACATAGGAAGAACGAACTTCCCTTCTCACCTTCATGCAAACAAAAATCGCGCTCATCTTTCTTTCGCCTTAAATTGTTGAAACAGGATTAAGAATTCCGCCGCTGCCTTTACGGCCGCAGTCAATACTGAGAGTGGCAATGAAGAATATCACATTTCTCTTATACGTTTTGGTTATTTGAATATTAAAATCAAGTTTTATTTCAGCTGGGATTGATGTGCAATGTGAATATCTTTTTCAAGAGCTATTCACTGTGGCCAAAAAAGATTGTGCGATTTCTCCAAGAGAAAGAGCTAAGGAAAAACATGTAAAACAAGCAGCCATTACTGATACTTATAAAATACGGAAAAGAAAAAATTGCGATACCGATGAAATGAGCACAGCAGAGAAAAGAAAATGTCAATTTGCTAAAATAGAAAAAATTAAGTCCTTCACACAATCAGTGGACAAATCGTTCAATGTAATAGAAAAAGAAAATAATAAAGAAATTGACACGTTACGTGATTTACAGTGTGAAAATTTTAAAGTTAAGGACGATTTTATGTTTAAAAATTGTAAAGAAATTAATGACAATATTCAAAGACATCCAAAGACGGCACAAAATTCAAAGACTTTAAGCAATTTAAGTAATGAAGAAGGCCATGAACAAATTTTGATTGAAACCGAAGAGGAACGACAAATTCTCAACAGCGATACTAAAGAAAACGAAAACAAAAAAATATCAGTTATACCAAATAATTTCAGTACAGCGAAAATCGCGAAGAAAACATATGATTCCAAAGTCACTAAAACAAAATTTAATAATAAATTTTGTAATAAGGTGATAAAAACGGGAAAAACGAATTTCAGTATTATTGACAAAATACTGAAGAAAGCAAATAATATGAAGGATAATGATGACATTACAGATACTAATGAAGACAGTACATTTGTTAATACTATTAAAAATAATATGGACAAATTTATAGCACAAACTAAACAAAGTTATAATCACGCAGAAAAAAATCTACTAAATTTATTGGAAGTTAAGCGTGAAGAATCGCCGTATGCAAATAAAACCGATATAACACAAAATTTTGACTCTGGTGATAAACGCTTTACAGCAATTAGTGAGAAAATGAATGATTTCTTTATAGACAAAATTACCGGTGACACTTCAAATATTAGAGAAAATAATAAAGGCGTACCTCTTCTCGAAAAAAATCGAAATGATGAAGAGTTTATATTACAACCGTTACAAAAGAAAGAACAAAATGATACAGTTACTAGTGAAATTTTAAATGTCAACGAAAACAATCGTATAGTAGTAGAATTACACGAAAATAATTCAAGTGAACATAGTTATGTTCCTGAGATTAAATTTAAAAAGTTAGAGAAGGATCATTCAAAAAATACAAATACCAAAGAAATTTCGAACACCGTTGAAAACAATTGCTCTAAATCAAATAATGAAAATAAGCAAAATATATGTGAGAAAATTGCTTTAGAAGAGTTACATAGAGACCATGATAATAATACGATTTCGAACGATATTTTGAACATCCGGGAAAAGGACGATGGGTTATTAAACCACAAAAATAAACCAAATAAATACTATGAACTTGACGATGACACTCTATATATCAGTCAAAACTTTCTGGCAATTTCAAACCTACAAAATGTCGAGACTAATAAAACAAAAGACTATATATTACAAAAGGATCAAGAAGAAGATCTAAATTACACAGAAAAACATAGCTCAATCCAAGAATTAAGTCCTAAAATTGTATCTGTCAAGACAAACACTGAAGGAGAATTAAATGGAAACTATGTAAATCCAAGTGAAGGTCTTTTCGACAATCGACGACAATTTTCAAACCTAAATAAAATTGATACAACGAATGAAATGGCGGTAGATTCTTCGAACGTTTTGGATGAATCGAAGGATTTGGTATCAATGTTACCTTCCACATCTAGTACGAATGTTTTTAAGGATAGTGAACTTTGCTTTCACAGCTATGTTAAGCACATAACTAAAAAAGTGGAAGATAAAGAGGTCTTTCACGGGACTAGGGATCACGGGACACGTAGCCTGTCGGTAATGAAAAATAATGATATTCCTATTCAGCCAAATTTTAACTATTTATTTGACAGTACAGTTCCTTCAGAGCGTGCATACATGACAAAGTTTTCATTTACGAAAACACAATCAAATATCTATGCGAGAAATAACCTTGAAACGAATTATTGTGTTATAAGTAAAGTTAAAATTGATTTGGACATTATCAAAAATCAAACTGCATTTGAAAAAGATAATTTTGTATCCGTTGAACAGAAATTATCCGATGATTTGCTTGATGATAATTCAAATGAGGATCAAAATAACATAGAATATTTAGAAATTGACTCAGAACAAGCTAAGTTCGAAAAGGGCATGGTTGTATTTAACTCTCGTGAAGAATTAACAAATAACATAACAATTCAACAAAAAGTAAAAGAATACCCACCACCAATACATATAAATGAATTTAATAAGGAAACGCTAAAGAAGGAAGAGTCATATTCTAACGCTAGTGAACAGTGTCCCACGGTTAAAGACATTATCAATAAATATACAAAAATTCTTTCCAGGTAATGTAATCAATGACTTAGATGGGGACTTGTCATGTAGTGTGTGCCGGAGGCCTAATTACAATCCTTTTAAGGATAGGATGGGAACGGAAAGAGGATTGGACGGGGAGAAGGGGCGGGGAAAAGGAAATTTCCTTTTTCCTGTCTATCCACTCCTCTGTCCATTAAAGGTACGCAACGGCACACGGCAACGCATCCGCAACACGTTTGCTTGTTGCGGATGTCTATGGGTAGCGCTCACATAACATCAGGTGACCCGCTTGCTCGTTTGCCACCTTTTACCATAAAAAATAAATAATAAGTTGTGGAAATAATGTAGATTTTTTTAATTACTGGATATTCTTTTTTATAAATACTTAAATATCTCAGTTTTCAGCTTTGTGTTTACGACATGTAAATTTAAGATTTTTTATTAATTAAAAATACATTTTTCAGAAAATACAGTGAAATTAGGACGGAAGATCGTCAAGTACTTAGTTCAACTACCAGCAGTAAAAGTAAAAAAAATAATGAAAATAAAAAAAATAAAAGACCATTTAAAATAAGAGATGTAGCAAAAATCAATGAGATGAATAGAAAACCTTGCAATATACAATCAGTTTCAGAAATGGAACATATAAAATTGATGGCAAAAATATCTGAAAGTATAAAAGACAGCACAGAAATAAATGAATACGACCAAAACCTAAATGAATTAACAGATGAACCCGATATTGAATACACACAATGTAAAAATTTTGATAATTTTGAAGCACCTGATCTGAAATCGCCTATTATTGACAATGACAGTTCTAATTTTGAGCTATCGGAACTTTTCAATGAAGATTTGTATTTAAGTCAATCGATGCTTAATCCAAAATCATTTCTGGAAAATTCTGTACGAGACGACATTATACTTCCACCATCGCAATTTAATGATAAACCTAATCGGAATAGTCCTATTATTGATGTAGATTATTCCCATACAATAAGTCTACAACCAAACCGTGAAAATGTGAATAAATTTAATCTAGATGATACATTTGAAAAGACATCGCCAACGCCAAGTACAGAAGTAGAGACCTGGACACTGTCAGGGGATGATGAGTCATGGTCCAGTACGGGTACCGATTGTTACCTGCAAACTACTCCTTCAAGGAAATTGAACCTTAATAAATTTAAATTTTCAAGGAGAAATATTTTAAAATTTCGAAAGTAAATTATATCCGCATACATATAAAATTGATTGCACTAAATAAACGCTATTTTCAAATCCAAATATTTTCTTATTCCACAGTTTATGAGATACTTTTATTTTGTATGACTAGGAGTAGAAAATCTGTTATAAACTATTCAATTAGTTGCGCCCCCAACTTCGACAAAGATATCAATTGCCAAATCCACTTTCATTTCATTCAATTTCTCATTCTTATTGTCAATACCAGTAATGTTATCAGCACGACACCAAAACCCTAATATCCGACATTTCACGAAGAAATGCTAAAGCAATAATTTAGAAGAGAGAAAAATGAACGTAGTTTTAACATGAGCAAAGGAATGGTATTTATATTATCATATCATTTCTTGAATTGGATTATGTAAGAATATTGGTACCTTTTCATAGATCATAGATATAACGCAGGTTTGAACGAAGCGATTCGAATCTTCGTTCATCTTCAACGTGCGTACGCCAAAGGATTGGAGCATGTTTCCAACGTCAGTGTTTCCGCCTTTATGACGTGGGTACCTCCAAGAAAAGAATGAATAGGCTGTTGCTAACCTTGTGCGTACAATCTTGCAACCATATCACAAATTAACATCAGGTGGGATTGTAGTGAAGCGCTCGCTTATTATTCGAGAAAAAAAAATTTGGAACTATTGTCGCGCCTTTCCACCTGCTTTGTTGTTTTCTCTTCTGTCGGCATTTCTTATGAATGCCTATTTTTTTTTTAATTAGTCGTGGTCGCGCTTTTACAGTATCATTAGCCTAAACACAATCTAATAAATCTAAAGACAACATATTGCTTATATAATTTTAATATTTGCTTTCGTACGTATGTCCTATTTCTTTTAGTTTCTACTTATGCCGCACAACGTTATTGGTCCCTATCAGCTCCGTCATGCGCAGTGGACGTGGTGGTACGCTACGTCACCGCCACACCTTCATTATGACATTAACTGACATTAGGAGCCGAATACTGAAACGCCGATTAAACATTTAACAGCCTCTTAAATGTTCGAATCGCGCTTAAACTCCAAATTCGTTTTCTCAAACATGGATTATATGAATATCTTAATTTTAAAAGTTAGTCAATTGTAGTACTGTTGTCAATCAACGCCATTCCGTCAAAGAACTGCCAAATCGATTTAAGTAGCCCAAAAATCTAAAGGTAGTCGCGAGTATTCTTAAGTCTGTTTTGAATAAACTATTTACAACAACATTTTTTTATTAAAGACTAAAGGGCTGATTAGATGAGCATCTTAAGTAGCGTTTGTGTATACCAAAAAAAATTGTATTCCGCAAATTCGAGTGGCCATCAAATGAGTACAGATTTAAATGATGTCCCAGTGTTCGGTCTTCGGCCATAAGACAAGAACTCTTAGAGAGAATATCTAATCCTTAGTACAGGTTGTCAAGCCTATATTCACTTACTCTTTATCTTAGATAAATAATTATATAGATCTGGCATGAGTGTAAGGGACAGATATACAATGCGTGAAAAATACAATGCTGCCAGGTTTTTGAAATTCTCCCCAATAGTAATAATTATTTTCATTCGATGTGAATAAAAATGTATTTGTTTTAACATACAGTATAATTAACATACCTGTATAATCACTTGCAATATTTTACTGGATAGCTTGTTTAGAAGATTCTATCTTCTTTGTAAAATTTTGTTGAAAAAATTGTAGTTATTATTAATATCATCATAAAACAAATTAAGACCAATACATTCATTTAGGTACAGACTGTTACAGAAAAGGAAATCCATTTCAGTCCCGTCCTTTGCTTGTCTTAAATGACTTAAACGCTGATTCCAGAGCTTGGGGGTTGTGGAGGAGGAACGCGAGGACAACATATCCAAGTATATTTCGTCGGTTTCCAGTTTTGCCGCCCTGAGGCACGAATTGAAATCTAAAATTGAAACAGCTTTATTAGTAAAGAACAAAACACTGTACCTACGTATTCACCGTTTATTTTTAGTTCCTTAATTTTGTTAGTTTTATATTAAATGTATATTCGCATCACCAAACCAATAAGGGTAATTTTCAAATATCACATCTGTTAATCCCTAAAAATAATTTAAAAATATAACCGTATCAAATTCAAATTGGCGGAAAAGCTTAGTTAATGGCACTTTAATCATTAAAAATCTAATTTGGTTTATTAATACTACTGATTACGTAAAAGTAAATAACAAATTTAAACTTTATTTCTATTGTTATCATCATTTGTGGTACGATTAATCGCTTAAAATTACGTTGTTTCTTGATTCATTGTACGTTTTTTTACAAATCAAGTAATAAATTATCTGGGAATTGTACTTACGAATGATAGGTTATATTTTCGGATTTTCGTTCACTACGGCTCTTGCAGAATATATGTATATAACATATTTTTAGAATGTAATAATTACATAGAAATTAGTGTTAAGCGTTGATATTTCACAAATAATTTAATAAATAATCTCATTGTGTTGGTCACAATTTTATTTATGACCAACGAAAAACAAATGAAACTCTGACAAGGACAAAATTATTTGACGCCTTTTTCATTCCTAGCAGAGTTTGTATATTGCGATCTCGTATTTTCCTGTGACGTCATTTGCATAAGATTTGATCCTAGATCTTAGAATTTTTTTTAGTGAGCGTGTGCTGCCTGCATAAAATGCCAAAATGTTCAATATCCTACATTTTAAATTTCAAAGTATTTTGATTAATTTATTGCTGCGTCTTTAATTATAATAAATAAGCATCGAAAGATAAGAAGTTTTATTATTTATATTATAAATTAATATTTTTTAATTTGGCCAAGCTTCATTTTTGGATTTGTAAATCTACCAAAATTAAGCTTCACGCGGAATAGTACTAGTAGGTCAGAATGGTAGTAATAGTAGCACAATTGGTAGTCACAAAAGAAAAGTAATATAACTTTCTTGCTCTTTTGTAGAACGTTATCTCTTTTTACCGGTATAATCCATCTTGGTTAGTTCTAAAGCTGCCGGACTAACCACCACCCGTTCCTATTTTAGCTTGAGCTCTACTCTATTGAGTTATTGAGTATAAGTGTTCTGTGATGATGATCCTTGTTGGATTATTTATATACCTCGCAGCATATAATTAACTTTTTTTCTGATTCGCGATATCTATCCAGCAGCAGTACAGCCAATAATCGCTCTAATTTCGTGGTGATATTGAAAAATGTGTTATGAGTTCTAAAGTGTATGTGATCGCAAATATCTCACAGTGCAAAGGGGAATCAAAACCACTAAGCTTAGTTAAATTGCAGTCTGCAAGAAATATTACAAAATGGTAGGTACTTCACGTTTTTTATACTATTCCGGACATCGTTTATCGAAATTAAGAAAATCTGTTTCTATATTTGCATGGAATATTGCTAAAATCATGTATTTGGCAAGAATTACCGGCATGTAGCCATATTGCGGGTAATGGCCGATCCGGCGCCATGTCATGTACCCAATCACATGTTTTGCCTTTAAAATTACTGTCTTATTTAAACATTATTTTCTAAGTAAATAAAACTTAAAGTAAGTTCTTCGGAATAATGTTTCTTAGAACATTGCATAAAGTAATTTTTATTGATAATTTATGGAATTGTCATTTTATTAAAATAACTATTTTTTTATTGTTGGACTTATTAAGCTATCTTCGTAATTAACATGAACTATATTCTGTTTATTTTGATATTTATCTACCAACAAGTAAAGAGATGTAGATCAATAGAAACTCTTAATCTTTACCACAGTAATAGGTTACAACCGGGTATACACGATGTGATATATAATTATTAGGATGTTGTGTACAATAGATGGACGGTAGCGTGGTGCACTCACAGTCGGGGAGCCTGCATGTGGGCGTCCCGGGCGTGGTGCACGGCATGCAGATGCACGGTGCCGGGCCGGACGGCGAGCACGTGCCTCACGGACAACGCCGGCGATACCAGAATCGCCCTAAACAACTCAACAATTCGGAGCGTTTGCCTCTAGACGAGGCTGCTAAAAGGGTTTGTTGGTCAATCTAGAAAAATATATTTTTGTTATGAAGAAGGTGGCAAAGCAGCATGATGTTAAGTGACCACCACCACCAATTGACATCCTTAAAATTCAATATTTTGCCAAAATAATGTATTATTAATGGGTAACAATTGTAATGTGCTAATGAAAACTGAGATATAATTAGTATCTTTGAGTACAAAACACAGTTCTTTCTTAATAGGACTGAATCTAATAGGAAAATCAACCAGTAGACAGTGATCACATAACAATTTTTTATAATATTAAAAAAGTAATTGAAATACAAGGCGGCACACTTAATCTTAAATTTAAATAATGGCTTAAAAGTGGAGGTTGTAACTAGAATTTAGAAAGGTATGCTTTGGTGGTTCGGGCATGTTGAAAGGATGAATGAAGTGAGAATAACAAAACAAATTTATGTAGCAAAAGTGAGTGGCAGTGTTGGTAGGGGATGCCCTAGGAGAACTTATATCAATCAGATTAGGGGCTTACTAAAAAAGGCCGAAATAAGGAGAACCCATTGCCGACGAGCATGTATGCATAGATGTATGAATGTAGAAGAAGCGAGAGAGGTGTGCTAGGATCGTGCCAAATGGAAATCAATGACCTCTTCCTACCCCTCTGGGTTATGGGCATGAGTGCATATTTATTTTTTTATTTAAATAATAAACAATAAAAATGGTAAACTGTTATAATATATATTAATTATAAATATGTTTTGGTAGGAAATGGAAGCTCTACCTATGAAAACCCCAGTTTCAGTCTTACAAGAATTATTAGCACGTCGTGGGACAGTGCCTAAGTATGAGCTAGTACAAATTGAAGGAATGATACATGAGCCAACTTTCCGTTACCGAGTGACTGTTGCTGATTTAGTAGGTGAGACATTGTTCAGCCAATTACAACCTTGACATTTAATAGAATATGTTGAATTAGCATCAACCTAGCATAAAGATACTGTAAGAAAAACAAAAGAAATTTCATAGTCAAATTAAGCTAGTTTATTATTGTTAAGACTCCTTTTAATAACAAAGTTAGTATATCAAAATAAAACTTTCAAGTCATACATTAATTAATCTAAGAGTCTTTTGCATGTGGACATGATTGCCTTAGACTTTTCTATCACAAAGTTCTCAAAAGCTTTTATTTACTTACTATGGCTTTATGTTTACAGCAATGGGAACAGGCCGTTCTAAGAAAGAAGCCAAACATTCTGCCGCTAAGGCATTACTTGACCGCCTCACTGGTGCTGTACCAGCTGATCAAGCAACCAATGGGAATGTGCCTGAAGCGTAAGTTTCTACTATATGAATTACAGTATTCACAAAATAGGTCCATTGTTGATGTAAACCATTGTGGATATCCAGAACTGGATCATGACAAATTAAATTAAATTTGAAGACTTGCTTACTGTTTTTTGTTTGGACCATTTGAGATTTTATTTGGATCTTGTTAACTTTTATAACTATTTGAGACATGAATATATTATAATGCCCAGAAAAGAACCACATAGTAATGTACTTTTAAATTGTATTTTATTCCTATTGCTTTGGTAGTTCTGGCATATTGAAAGGGTGAATGAAGAAAGAGTCACTTTACAAGATAAATTTATGTTGCAAATTTGAGTGGCATTGTTGGTAGTGGTTGTCCAAGAAAAATTCTACCTAAAATACAAAAGAGATGACCAGGCTCACTCCAAATGGAAATTGGGAAACTCCGCCTACCCCTCTAAGTTGCGGGTTTAAGTGCGTGATGTGGGTGATTTTGTCCTAGTTTTATTTCAGATTTTTATCTGGCTTTATCCAGAATGGATTAAAAGCTCCTATAAAATTTAACATCCAGTTAGATTAAAGGCAATGCTCTGACCTGAAAACTAAACTGAAAAACATTGGATAAGTGAAGAGGCAAACCCCTCGGAATGCATATCTAGGTAGTAGATAGTATTGTCAAATCTTGCAGTAAAAATCGTGTTTTTCTTTAAGTGGTGCAGTTGTGTCATTGTTTGAAGACAAGCTTATGGGCAATCCTGTGGGATGGTTGCAGGAGCTCTGCATGTCTCGTTTCTGGCCACCACCATCATATCATGCTGAAAATGATGACAATGTTAATAGACGTGAGTATTTTGAAATATTAATTATCTACAATCATCATCAGCTTATATTAGTCCTCTGGCCAATATAGACCTTTCTCCATATGCGTTCCATTTTCCCTATCCAACCATTAGCGGCTGTCTCCACTCCAGATTTAAGTCATACACAATTTATTTGTATTTGTCATTTATAGGATAATAAATATACAGGGTGAATTTTTCAAGTGGGTGTGGATGGTCAAATCTGAAACTATGAGGTATAGGGAGTTTCGGTCAAGATTTTGATGAAAACTAAAACTTGAACCCACCAATTTTGAAAAAATAAAGCACTTAGTAGGGGCTATTTTCCGCAACTTAACGACTGGCGCGTATTTTGCGTGTGGGTGGGACATGGATCACTCCAACCAAAAAAATGAATTATTATTTACTGTATTACTTCCCATAATCCCAAGTCAACTGGCAAGCGATACAAAATGACCTGAATGCGATACATAAGTGGACTCATGACTGGCTTCTAACTCTAAATGTAAAGAAATGCACTGTGCTACACATAGGTAAAAATAATCCTCGTCAAGTATATTATCTTGGTGGTGCGCAATTAACCGCAGTTGAATCACAAAGGGACTTGGGAGTTACAATATCCAATGATCTTA
>JWHW01037895.1:219075-253345 GCA_000931545.1 Papilio glaucus | reverse complement strand
TTCCTTATTAGTGACACTATCGAATGGTGTAATAATACAGTGTGCTTTTTGTTTCAAAAGTTTTAACACAAACTTCGTTAGTGAAACGCAAATTAGTTTAACGGGAAATTGTATGTCAGTTAATTTATTTGTCAATTAGTTATTATGCACTTTACTCAGACTTTATGAAACAGGCCCTCACACTGCATTATATGAACCCTAATATTTTTGAGGGTTGGTGGAAAGCGGCGATAAATTTGATTGAATTGACTTACTCGTTATCCACAAAAATGTAATCAGAGGCCTATAGACGTTAATAAAGCGAAAGAGATGATGTGATTGGGAAAAATAAAAAATTGTTACCTTGGCATACCCCTTTTGATGTTGGACACAAGTGTTTTATATTGTCATTATTTTTTCCAGGTTTGCCTCATGAGCGTCAATTTACGATTGTGTGTACGCTTTTAAAGCGTCGCGAGGTTGGTACTGGCAAGTCTAAGAAGTTAGCAAAACGACAAGCCGCGTACAAGATGTGGCAGGCGCTGAAGGATAATCCTCCAGAGTCCTTCCAGACTGAGGAGGAGGTAAGTGCTAGCTCTTTTATTTTCTACCTAAATATCTTCTTAAATTTTAGAACTTTCTGGTCATTATAAGTATTAGTAAAATAACAAATGGAGAAGTGCAACAGTCTCGCAACAGGCTGTTATCTTGTGAGTGAGCTGGAGGCCCATTGGGGAACATTCCTCCTTTCTTGTTTCACAGCAAGATATTATTTTTGTAAATAAATAAATGTCATTTAACATACACTTTTTATATGTTTCATTTGAAATGTTGGAATTTTGTAGAAATCGTGAGATAAAGTGAAGTGATTGTTTGGATAGCTTATAATATAAGGTAATGTGAGAAAAAGTTGTTTTTCGAAAATATTTTGAAATTCACGAATTGTTACGTAAAAACGTTTGCTTACAAAAATAGTATACACTTAAATATCAATTTTAGATTAAGTAACCATTGATGTGGTTTGATATACAAGAAAGTTACTATATTTAATTATTAATAAGTGTAAAAACTTGTTAATGTTTATTTTTATTGCTTTGTCGTGGATAACTTTGATGTTAATATTCACTTATTGGAAAAAATACCAAATTAAACATTTTCTCTCTACATTATTATTACAAAATGCTTCATAAAAATATTTTTTCACATGTCAAATATACATATAGTTAAAAATTTAAAGGTCAACTACAACATGATATAGTTTATTCTAAGTATTTCTATAATATTCATAATTTAAATTCAATATATTCATAATTTTCTAAAACATATAATTATGCATGCAGCACCTTCAATCCACTGCAAGCTAAAGGGTCTTGTAACATTTTGTAGGAAGAGAGAGGTTCGGAAGAACTTGGCCAGGTGTTTTACTATCTTTCATACGGATTGTGAGTTTGATTGGAATCGAACGAGGTCCCTGGTATAATAAATAATTGGTGTTGTGTTCTAGGGCGGTGTCGCGGCCCGCTATGCCGATTTGAAAGATAGTAAAATCTCCACACTCACCACAAGTCACAGCCACAAGGTGTCGCAGTTTCACAAACATCTTAAGCAATCTATCGGCCCCAACCTGGCCAAGTTGCAGGTATGCCCAATTCATAAATACACACTTGAGTGATAATTAAATGGTTTGTTAAATACAATAAAATGATCTTAATTTTAGAATGTGCATGAAAACATTTTTATAGTTTGCTATTTGCTCCTTGCTTTACATAAAGTTGACAAATTCTATTTTTATTTTTAGGGAATATTTCTACGACCACCTTTTAATGTCGTATTTTTGGGGCACAATATTCTAGATATGTCGTCACACCTCATCTGTCTTCATCAACACAGAAAATTCATTGATAACAATGTACAATATATTGACAAAAGATTAAAAATCATAATTATGTTAATGGTCATGTTTTAGGCATTGACACAATTTCACTATAATGACACAGTTTGATACAACATATTGGTCTATGATACGTCATAAGAAATTTTAACCCTCATCTTTTATTTGAACAGGACCTAGATTATATGTTAGATAATATAATATTGATAAAACATTGCTTAATTATAATACGTTATTTGGATGTTACGATTTAACAGTGTTGGCCCCAGATTTAGCACAGCAACCTTTGATTTGTAATTGTACATTATTATATATAATCTAAGTCTTGATCAAATAACACATGAGGGTTTAAAATTTCTTAAACATGCATGGTGAACCTCAAATGGCTGTTGCTCAAACCTGCATGTTACAAAAACTAGGACATTTTAATACTGCTGACAATACTCAAGTAAATAAAAAAGAATGAATTTGCTCTGTTAACAGGTGACTCCGCTGAATAACAAGGACTTCAACTTCGTCCAATTTCTGCAAGAGATAGCTTCCGAGCAAGCATTTGAAGTTACTTATGTGGATATTGAGGAGAAGTCTATGACGGGGCGTTGCCAGTGCCTTGTACAGTTGTCTACACTACCGGTAGCCGTTTGCTACGGATCTGGGTTAAACAGCAAGGACGCCCAGTCTTCGGCTGCCCAGAACGCGCTGGAGTATCTGAAGATTATGACAAAGAAATGAGACATCTCAAGCGCGCGACGTCCGTTACCCATGCTTAGTGGCAGCCTGTGGTTCTGAAAGTGCATTTGTTTTCGATCGCGCGCTACCGAAATCATTAGATTATAGTTAAAGATTTAAATATATAGATAGGCCTATTTGCAAGGATTTAAAGACTGCACGTCTTGCATTGGTCATTAACTGTTTAACCAAAGATTTTGAAGATCTGCTATTGCAATATTGCCTTACTTAAGTTGCTGTGAACATGTGCACAGATTTTGTTTACCGACTAGCTGAGTACTCTAACAAAAATGTTAGTACAATCAACCTTGTACCAACAGCTGGACTGGTGTGTATGTATGTAAAATTTTGATATTTTAATTCACCATGGCCTATCTAAATATATAAATCTTTGATGATGTAATTATTTTCGAGCACGGTTTGTAGGTAAGATGATAGGAATAGCACCGGAATGCCACTGCGATGGTTTGCGCCTGATGTCGCGGGGATTGAGCCTGTACCTTCATCACCACTACCCCATACGATCGGGCTTCACTTCGGGCTATGCTGTATAACTGGCATATTTGCAGTATATTTATATATAACTGGCACTATTGCAGTGTATGCATTAGATATATATTTTTAAAGTAATTTGAGGCATTTTTCCATAATTTTAGAAACTACCACCAGTCAGAATTATTTATTTCAATAATTTATATTTTGATGCTAATTTATTTTATAGGTTATAATCGATGGATTTGAAATATAGCAATTTCTACTAGTCCATCGCAAGAAGCAAATGCAATAATATGTAATTTAATAAAAGAAATAAATGATGAGCTAAATTTTGACGAATTAACACTAAATACACAAATGTGTCATACTACTACATATTTAAAATATATTGAGTATTTCTATCTTATCATTCTAATTTTTATACTTTTAAAATATTAAAAAGATAAAACAAAGTAATGCAACAAACATTCACTGTTTGTATCTCTGTCTGCCTCACAGGACGCCATGGCGACGTCGCCAGCGAACCTGAACTTGCAGCGTCAGTTCGTTTATGTCAATATTGGAGTTAAAAAAAATATAGCGACTGAGTGAGACAAGCTGTAAGTTGCATTGTACATTTTAGTGGCAACGTCAAGTCTTCGTCACCGGAGACTACCGGCTCGTCGCCACGCGTCCGAATTAGCGATGTTGCCTTTCGGCACTAGTGCGGCACAGATCTTACCGAGATATGCCACTGTTGATACTTTAGTAACCAAAAATAGTGTAACAAACCCGTCTTTTAACGATTATTTCAATGTCTTCTGAATTTTTAAAACTGTTGTATTTATTTTGGATATACTTTATAAGATATCCTAAAAAGCAAAATAAGAAAAGAAAACTTTGAAACAAATGATCTCACAGCAGTTTAGACTCTAGGAGTATCAAATCGACCTCAGTCTATCTCTGGGATTGCTAACCACCTACTATATGTTATAGTATCAACTGTGGTAAATCTATATAATCTTTTAATTTAAATTCATGTGTGTAATATATCAAACTTAATCTAAGAAAATGTCAAGACAATACAGGCTAATTATTATTATATATATATTAACAGAGACTAGATGCTGCAAAATGCTAATGAATACACCGTTGCAGAAAAGGCATTTAAGTATTGTTTTTGCCGCACCGACGCAACAAGACATGGTTTTTTTTTAAACCAACATTTTATTAGACATTTTTGTAACAAAACAACTATTTAAATCACATGCATTTTGCTAGTTTTGCTTCCTAAAAATGACGAAAACTTATATGGGTCCTCCCAAACACCAGTAGAACCAGAAAACCAAAAACTAATAAGAATTATAATTTAGTGTATGTTTGTTATTATATATTTGTACAACTGTAGCTACCTTGTGGTTTTTGTTAACAGGAGTAATTTATAATTTGCCTCACTGCCAATGTGCGAGTACACAGCATAGCCCGTAAACTTCGAAACAAAGTATGGAGTGGTCATATAATAAAAATACAAGCTATACTTTGCATAGAATTAGTGTAATTTTCCCAGCGTGGAAATTACTCAATAAATTATTAAAAAAATGTAAAAAAAATAAATAAAATGTATTGAAAAAAAACAACAAAAAAAGTGTGGATTATTTCCAGTTTAATATTCAGCATTATTTAGCATGTTTTTGCATTCATAATAAAACTAAAATAATTATCTACTTATCCAAATTCTAAATCTTAGCTTTTAATGTATATTTATAATGATGGAATAGCCTTATCGTGTTTTAGTTGAAGCAGCCACTCGTTCGTGTCGTTTTGTTTAGTGTGGTGTGTTGAGGATTGTCTAACATGCTGAGCATTAAACGGAAACATACTCGTCGGCCGGTTCAGGGTCGGCGGAGACTTATCATTTCATTTTAGCCAGTGAACATGGGTTTTCTTTTGTGTACATGATTGAAAACTTTGCAGGGAAGCCGACAACAACATTGAGTGGAATACATTACTGGTGTTAAAGTTTGCGATGTTAGGATCCCTTGCCTGTGAAAATGGGCATTATTTTAATGCAAAGTATAGAGGTTGTAACATTTTCTAACCGGTGCATTGCCGTCGAACAGCGTCGCTATGCCGACGGCGACCCGACGGTATTACACTAACCCAGTTTCTTTTAAATTGAATGGTGTGAGTTCAACCCGCTCCAATCTCCGCACTGTTCAACTTAGAAAAGACTTATTGGAGTAAAGGAATGGAGTTCCGTTAGACCAAGACCTACTAAATGAAATTATAACGTCCGACAATCGAGACATCGGAGTTCACGTATTAAGTTTGTGTTTAGTCAGTCTTGGTTTCACTTAAATATATTTATTATAAATATCGTTCGTCGTGACGTTGTTTTTTTTTTCAAATATTGCACTTGCTAGTTGTAATAATGTTATTTAAATGAAATATAATGAATTGACGACATTTCGCTCGCATATATTGTTTTAGCTAGTATAATAAAGTTTGATGTTTGCTTGAATATCGTGTTTTATTTTTAAGAATAAAACCTTACCTCATTCACCCCTTTTATCAATTTGTATTAATATAATAAGATATATTGACGCCGTGCATAGCATCTGAAAACAAATAAATTATCGTGATTTAATTATTTCACTAAAATCCTGTAGATAGAAGAAACACTTCGATTCGGTCATTAAATCATCACTGTAGACATGGTGAAAGTGGCAACAACGTTTATACAATTATTTCATACTAGCTGTGCCCCGCGGTTTCACCTGCCCTGCAATTTTACTCAAACGAAATGATATTACCGTAACCTCATCATCATCTCCCTGCTCTTTTCCCGTGTATGGGGTCGACACAATATGGCCGTAGCACAGTTACCTTTTTTATTTATAAACCGATTGAGATAAAACAAACACTAAATGTTAAATGAAACTTATCACAATAGATTAGTGAAAACCGCACCCAAATCGGTTAAGCTGTTTCTGAGATTAGCGGTAACAAACGCAGACAGAAATACTAATAATCATTGTTTAGGGTTTTATTGCGTTTATGAAGGCCCCTTATAGTTTTTCTCAAATATCTTCCATGTACAGACAACGATCAGTTACATTTTTATTATATGTACAGATGATCCCAAACGGTATCAGAGACAAAGAATAAACAATTTAAGTTTGAGAATACCGTTATCATTTAAAATTGAATAAATCGGCAACGTAATAAAATGAGAACGACTGCTTCTTCGATATCCTCTTCACGATTCACACTGAACCTGAGCAACTCGATTTCGATCGATTGCCATGAGATTGCGGCAGCCGGACTACTGCAGCAAGTGCCAACTGCCAAGAGTTGATAGTTGCTTCAACTGAAATTGCTCCGGTTGCAAAACGCCTAAGGCAGGCAGCCAGTCTAGTGTCGTACTGCGTCGACCCAACATAACGCGGGAAAAAGGGTAGTGATATGATAAATTCAAAAAGCTGTAACCCCTTTTTTAATCTTCATAATTCTACAAAATTCCTCACCCTCCGCCACTAATAAAGGATATAGCGAGATAATTCAAACTACTTATTTTCTTATAACCTTTGAATTACTACTAGCTTATTTTCTTTTCTATCGTAGTTATTTTTGTTCAAGTAAGTCATGCCGGTCGTCGATGTCGTCCAAGTCTCACTTACTAGCTGGCAAAACACCCACAAAAATCACGCTTGCCACCTGGAGCAGCAGGCGAAGAAAAGTCTTCAATGTTATATCCCCCAGACACAAAATGAAACTTAACAATACTTACGTTATACATTAGTGTAGCGTCCAATGAAATACAACCGAAGAACGTCATTTCAATGTTTTTGTACGAAATAGCTGAAGAAAAATGTTGTACCTGTAAAAAAATTGTGACACGCTTATCTTACCGTGGGTTTCCACTGACGTACAAACTTGTCGCAAACATATAGTCATCTCAGTTTTTTAAAATATTAAGATAGAGAGAAAACTTGTTTCGATACACGATTTTACGCCAGTGAAAGGAAACCCACGGTTTTGTTCAATTATAGTAGCGTAGTACCAAAAAAAATTTTTGGCAGGTCCAAAGAATTTTTTTGGTATCCAACATTGTGACGAAAGCTCTTTCAATTCCTCCGGAAGCCTTTGACTGACAATGCAGATGCTTCTTAAGCTGTATGGGTTGTAAGGGAGGAACTGATGTAACATTTATGTTTAGAAATAAAATAACTTCATTGTTATAATATTATTATTGTTTATATATTTTTGGTATTAGTAGTTGCGTATGTTTAGATTATAGGACCAAAGGGACTGACGTGTCTTTTAAAATAAAAATTAAAAAAAAACGGGGTATCCCCAATGGCATCATTAACCATTTACAGTGTTGGTACAGGTGGTTCTATACAAAATCATCGATCGGATTGGTGACATACTAAACAAAGGAGATATCAAGGTTGATATCCATACAATATTCATTGCGGTTCGTGGGCCTTCCCGAGGGGAGTTTTATCTTAACAGTTGCCGAGGGAACTTGGCTAGTGTGAGATCTAATGATCTACTGCGATCAGGTACAAGGTCTGACCACATAACAGTAGTAAAATAACTATTACAAACAAATTACCTCCATAAACCAACGAGCATTTTGTCCCTCAGTCGGAATGTTATGCAGAGTTTGTCCAATTTTGAGTACCTGAAGTATATTAAAATATTTTATTAAAGGAATGATAAATGATATAAAACTACTAGAAAAGATATACCTCTATCTTCAAAGCATGGCCTGAAGATGCCAAAAGATATATTTTGAATAAATGTAAAACAATCCAAAAAGAACAGTTGAATATGTCATGAAAAGATATACATCTTTCGACGATTAGCCCTCGATACATAATTAAGGCTTTATTTACTAAGCCGCAAAAACATTGAAAAATGCACACTAATAAGGGATATTGAAAAACTAGATTTATATTTGTTTTAGCTTCAAAAGCGTTGCTATAGAACAATTCCATTTCCCTGACTGGAGTTATTGTTTTCATTTGAACGAAACTCTTATCTTCATTTGCTCTATTAATTTGTAATTGGGTGATATGCTTCTCAATGTTAGCAAGCAGTGTTACCAGCATCATTATGACGACGTAATAGAAAATAATCATTATGAATTGTATAGTCTGTGGAAAATTATAAGATATGAACATCAAAATCATTCTCCACACGCGGTCCCCTTGCAGGAAGTTAAGACAGATTTGCATGACAACAACAACGAATAGGCAACCTTTTACTAATACATTTACTTTGAAATAAAGACTTTTAAGAACGCTAACACTATCATTATTTTTCGATAAATTCTTCCAGGTTGATATTATTGTAATTAATATTTTCACATATTTGTTTCGATTTAGAAATGCATTCACATACGTGACTGTAATAAAAATTATCAGAGTAGTTAGTTCTAGAATATAATTTATCTGATTCAATAGAACTTCTGTAATAGAACTTAATTCTGAAGTTAAAAACACTTCCTTAAAATGTAACACAAGAAATAAGCATACGGTCAACACAACACTAACACCGTATATACTGTTAACGTATATCGATTTACTTATAACCGTATATTTCTGCTTATTAAGGTTAAATTTAACACTATACGGAAACAGTCCTAAGAATGTTAACACGGAATATATTGGTTTAAAAATATCGTTAAGCGACAAATTGTCATTTAGTTTTACTAGCGGATTAAAACAATTTTTCAAATAATTTAACATTTTAAATTAATATATACGTGGCGCAAATTGAAATGCTTGTAGAAAGTTGGGAATGTAAATAGAAATGAAGCATTCGTTTTACCATTAGAACAATTACCGCATAGTAATGTTGCTAATGGTGTGGGCGAACATTTATCGGGAAACTAAAGTTAGATTCTCATTTAATATTCGCTGATTGCAGGTGACTAAATGATTTAGAAAGAAAAATATTATTCATTTAGAACAAGTTGTTGCCCGCGGCTTCGCACCCTTATTTTTCTCGCTGAAATCTTTTGAAATTTGATCTCGTTTGTAACAATAATATAAAACAAAAAGTAGCAGGAATTAGCGTTTGCTGCCGAAAGGTGATGACTCGAAAACGCTATAGCAAAAGCGTCCTAATCAGGACGCTTTCGAGTCTTCACTTTTCGACCGCTAATGGCATGTCTATTGTATTGTAATAGATATGATATAAAATAGAGTGTGTGACATATGTCAAAACATAGAACATCTCATAGGCAAGGATATATGTATTGTTTTATGTATATACATACTTATTTATCCATTGGGAACAGTTTATTTTCGGTATAAAAGGTACCCTGTGTCATTGTCTGTACCTCTGACAATGTGTGTGCCAAATTTCACGACGATTAGTTTAGTAGTTTACTCCTGAAAGCGGAACAAACAAACAAACTCACAAGCGTGGCCAAGGTGATGATTTTATAATTACAAGTCGTTATTTTATCGATGTTGGCCAGTTCGAGAAACTTTTATAATCAGACAGTAAAGACAATTTGTCGAACAAATTGAATCCAAATTTTAGCACAGTTAATTTGGATTAAAGTGTTGTTGTACCTTGCGCTCGTCAAAATTTTAACGGCCAACCCAAACAAAGAGACTGGTAGTTAATAAAAATAATTAGCCAGCAATATCTGAAAAAAGGTTTTTTTGGTTTTCAATTTTTAACAATTTTATATTATTAAATTTATATACCGTGTTCCATACAAATTCAACGTTCAAAACTAAAGCTAGATTTTCTTCTTTAGTTGTGCTGAAATATTTCCGATAATTTATTATTTACTTGTGAAATGTGATGTTCGTGCATATTTATTTCCTCGAAGCTAGCTTTACATGATTTCCCAGCACGAACCCGGAGGCGGAATTCATACCGCGGGACGTTTCCTGACTGCGGGTTCTTAGGAAGCCGCCAACCGGGGACTTAAACTGGAGGCATTTAACATTCTGATTATAAATACACAAACCCAAAATACAATCCGGATGCGGTTATCTTATCATTCAAAATTTATTTGAACCAATCCCTACCATGATAGGAAATGAACGCTTCGCTGGCTATATTTGTTTATACATAATGTAGATGAAATATTGGTGTATATGTATTGGTATATCATCTATTTCATTGAAAGGGGGAGATACCAAAAACTGATTTTAGGTAATGACTCATATTGAAACTTCTCAGCCTTTAAAATAAAAGAAGTTGTCAGCGACACCAGTAAACTGCTTTTTTGATTATAGAGGTTGACATAATTTATAAACATCATAAAAATTAATAATGAAAACGTAAATTAAACACAGTGTTATAAAAATTGTTAAAAAAAATTTAAAAAAATGTATCGCTTAAGAAATATATTCAACATTTTAGAAATAGATATCTATAGAAGAAGAACGAAATTTTCAAATTTTACAAAGAAAATCGACAATAATAATTTCGCTGTCAGAAAGTACAGCACCTGTCCTGCGGGCATGAAGATCACGATTTGTGGCGCAGCCGGGAATACGGGTAAAATATAAAATTATTAGTGGGTAAAAGTTTCATATTTCGTAAAGAATATAATCGAGAAATATTACGGTATTTGCTTACCACATCTCTTACACTTTTATCTTTACTTAATCTATTTAAATTGACAGAAACAACAAATCTTGATGACCATTTTTCGCCAAGAGAAATCGAATGTCTACATTTGTGATGTTAAAACGGTCATACAAACGTTTCTTTAGACTAGAAAGTTCATTCTCATAAATTAAATAATGTAGATTCTTACACATTATCACGGATATGGGCCAGAAGTTTGGGGCGCCCTCCTTCCATATCGACCGATGACCTCGTGAGGTCGGCAGGAAATTGCTGGATGCGGTACGCGGAGGACCGCATGCTGTGAAAGGCATTAGCTAAGACCAATGTCCAGCAGTGGATTGATATAGTCTAATAATGAAAATGATACACTAGTTATCAAACAGCTTATATGAATTGACAATAAAATCATCAATCGGCCATTTCGTACCTTGCTTGGCCTCTCCAATAAATAACATGTATCCTGAGTGAACTCTCGTAACTTTGAATAGATTATTGGTCTATTGAGTGGAAGGCTTATCCACTACGCGTCGTTCCGTACGTTAAGTTATACGAATATAACTTTTTAATTAATTTACCCATTAAAAATAAAAGTTTCGCGCCCATTCGTTATAAATAAACACAAACTTATGTGACATTTATGACTTTTACTATGTGATTTTGCGTAAAAATAGCCAAATGGCGCCCATATCACGCTATGAAGTATGTTTTGAATTTATGTTCAGGTCAGCCACTGGCATTGTTACTAAAACAAAGCCCATTGCTGGATGAAATAGCTCTGTATGATATATGCCCCACTTGCGGGTACGGCATGGAATTGAGCCATGTTGACACCAAATGCAAAATCTCATCATTTTCCGGACGCCATATGCTATGTGATGCCTTGAAGGTGAAGTATAAATTTATACTTAATTGATATTGTCCTCTAATATCTTCTAATTTTTCTGATGCACATACACAATTAGAAATCTCTATCCACATTTCAAGGAGCTCATTATTTCTTGACTGTGACAGGAGTGAGTCTATTGCTATAGATATGTCACCAGACTTGATAACAAATATTTGTGATTTCGGTAAAACACGAAATGGTTATGCCTTGCTTGATACATTAAGCGTTGGGTGAGGGCTTGTACAATAAATAATGTATTAAGTGATATTACAGGATGCTAAAGTAGTAGTTATTGTGGCTCGCGATGAAGAAGATACATTTGAGAAAAGCGCGCCAGTCATCACTGAGATCGCTCTGCAGATTTGCAACACATGTCCAGAGGTCAGAATACGTGCCTCATTACATTCATTTAATATACATATCGTCCTTATAGTCCTGATACATTAATATCAAAGACTATAAAGTGATGTAAAATAAATACTTTTACAAACTTCCACTACAATTTAAAAAGCTCCCAAAAGAGCCCTCCAACTAAGTTACTCTTAACGAGGTTTAATCTAAGCGCCTTTTGCGCTCTGCCACCACAAGATATAGTTGCAGATGTCACCTCAAAGCAAACAAGCAAGAAATCAGAAAAAGCAAGTCTATCTTTCCTACACATAGGCTACGGGGTGTTAGCTTGTAGCCTGTATGTATGGAAAGTAGATTCGAGTAGAAAAAAAGCGAAGAGAATGGTAATGATGTATCCTACGGTATCTCATTCAGAACTCGAACCACAGAAGTACATATACTACTTCTATTTCACTTCAATAATATTCTACAAGATTTTCGAACTATCCTAACTCAGGATAGTATAGTAATATAATCTTGGAGCATGTGACGGCAGGCTATTTTCAGACACCAAAACTCGAGTAGATCCAAACATTTTTTATTTTTATTTAGTACAAACTTTCAAATCGCTTGAAAACTAATGAGTAGAAAGTCTACATAACTCTAGACAAGCAAACATTTTACAGGCCTTTACGATAGTCGGTACCGAGCCTGTGGAAAGCATGGTGCCGTTAGTTAGCGAGATTCAACGACTGCGCAACGTGTATAACCCGCGCAAGTTGCTGGGCTGCGTGGAGCTGCACTGCGTGCGCGCCAACACTGTGCTGGCGGACTTCCTGCGCGTGCCGCCGGAGAGCGTACGCGTGCCCGTCATCGGCGGCGCTACGCCCAACACGATGGTGCCCGTGCTCTCCACCGCCGTACACCCCGGGACTTTGACACAGGAACATGTTGGTTCTGATGATATTTCAATTTTTGTGTTTGAAGAAGGAGATTTAGACAAGCAAGGGCCACTGTCAAGAGTTGTTGTTAACCTTATCGTAGATGGATAGAAAAAGAAAGAGGAAAGGGATGAACCCTGCTGCATTATCCAGACGATGATCAAATGAAATCCGGACGCGAATTTATCGTTACAGAATTTCTTATTACGTAAATAACGGATCGTTAAATCGAGAGTACTAGAGTTTTACTTCAGTTGCGTCTATCAATCTGATCAAAGAAATAGGATATGAGGATTATGAGACCACGCGACTTATAGGGAACTGTATGGAGGGAACCAAATAAAGTCGCAGATCTGTCAGAGGAATTCGATTTTATGACAAGCATATCTGACTCGATATGTAAAAGATAAACTATTTGCTATGCTGTTTAGGTGGAATGTGTGACATCATGTATAATGGGCGGCAACGAAGCGGTGTGCGCGGCAAAGGGCTGCCGTACGGCGACAGCGAGCCTGGCGGGCGCGTACGCCCTCGCGCGCAACACGCTAAACGTCGTCAAGGGCCTGCAGGGTGGAAAGGTGGAGCAGTGCGCGTACGTCGACTGCCTCGGCACCTGCGCACCTAACTGTCAGTTCTTCGCAAGTGATGTAAGTAGCGATACGGGCGTGAAAAAGTCTCCCTAATTAGGGGTTGTGATTGGTTTCGTGATCATCGTAGACCTGAATTTTCCATCATGTAAAGTGTTTGAGCTTATTCGCTTTTCTATCCACGAATGGTAAATTTAAACCTTAGTTTATTTTCTTAAATTTTTCATTACAGGTTGTCCTAGGTTCGACAGGTATAGAGAAGAACTTGGGAATTCCAGAATTAACTAAATTCGAGAATTGTCTTCTATGCAAGTGTCTGCCTTACGTACAAAATGAAATTGCCCGAGCAATTTGGTTGGTAAGTAGATGCGGCCGTGTGCCAAAATAAGTTTAACTATCGACGAGTACGAGTACAACGTCTCTGATTATTCTAGCGTTTAAATGATTTTTGTAATATGTATCAGGTGTACGCGATGTGCCAGCAGTGCTCATGCTACTGCGCGCCGTCGCCGAGCGAGTGCTACACGCCGCCCTGCGTGCCCTGCGCACCACCCACAAACTGGACCTGCGAGTGCCCCGACTCCTGCCGCGACGAGTATTTGGCCTCGGTGAGACTACACACAAATCGCTATACTCTTTAGCCTAGCATATGTGACAGGATCGTAGCATATCGCCATACACCGGTAGCTGATTAAAATTGAAAAGCACTCCTGAACATCCAAGATCCGAAAACAGGCAGCAATACGATAACTAATGACAAACTATCGGTTAGACACCCCCTAAGACTATGGCCCCTCACTGTACACGAAATGACTGTTTGACGTATGATTCCATTGCTTGTACAGATTTGTCGCGAGATGACGTGTCGATGCGGCAGCACTGAGCTCTGCTGGAAGCCGCGCGAGTTCGACTTCTACACGGAGCGCGCGACCAAAGGCCGGGAGCGCATGATGGACCACGGTGCGGCCTGTAACGACTGCCGCGTGCCGAAGAGTGTACGGATCGAGCAGGAGATACGGAACAGGGCTAAGACACCACGATGCTACTGATCAAGACTAAACAATAGAAATAAGAGAGTATTAATAGAGACAGGAGCGGACTCCATCCAAAAAGTGGGGCGTAGCGTACCTTACTAAATACTGCATCACACTAAAATACAATATGAATCGAGACCAGTTCTATAAAGCTCTTGACATTTTAACCCACAGTCTTATTAAGAACGAGGCTTACTCTCTAAAGAATTGAATGGCTTTTTGCTTCGTTATTTGCGCGTAGTTTTGGTATAAATTAACCACAAAAGTTAAGCTAAGCTAGCCTGCTTTAGAAATAACACAAAATTAGTAAAGCTACCTAAGGCTAGTGCCAGCTTTTGAATGCTGCTTCATATTCGGAACTTGTTGTAATATTAGCTAATTTATAATTTAATTACACATTCTTAAATATATTTATTTATTATCTAGTTATTACTAGCTATTTGAAATTATAGCATGTACTGTCGGGTAAACAAATCAATAACTATTACCTTAAAGTCGACATGTGCTCGCACCAGGGACACTGACAAATAGAAGATATATTAATCGAACTTCGTAATGACCAGGCTATTAAAAATACTTGTACAATATTGACCCGTGTCCCATATCGAGTAAGTATAATTTCATATGCATTTGTCTGCTTAGTTTCAACAGGCGCTAAGTGAATGAAGACTGGCGAAGGTGTCGTACCCCGACTGTACCATAATAAAAAAAACATATATATATTTTGATAACAGATATTTTGAATTACGAAAGCGATCTAGATAAATTTGTGACGTTACAAAAAAACACGTCTGTGTGGGTAGCGTTTAAAATATCTTCGTTAATCAGCACCGAGCGTTCTCATTGGCTCAGTGTTGACACTGATCATATGACACCAACGCTTTCGCCTTGTAATAATTATACAGAGCTACTCAAGCATATTATAATACAATATTATATAAAATTGCAATATTTCATGATACAATATTGTATAAAATATCATTGGAGCTACTGTTATATCTAAACAGATTAATTTAGATTCTTGCTTTTAAAAACATATGTCTTCAGCTACTCATATAATTTGTATACGTCATCTAAATATTTTTGTGGTCGTAATTAATTTATAAATCTTATCGTGTAATAGTTAACGTAAATGAAAGTACAAAAGTATAAAAATGTTAAATTGTAAAACTGACTTGATTAAATTTTACTAAAGATATAAACAATTTTTATATGAATCTGAATTTTTCTTTTTGTTAGCTAGCAACTTCTAGTAACAGCTAGTATGTTGACCGCGGCTTCGCACGCCATCGTTGCTCGTTTTCCACACTGTTTTTGTAAAATGACTTCGCGTATAATCACCTCACTACATGTTACATTAACATGTAACATTATTACATAGCACCCGATATTGTTAATGAAGGTTTTATGTACCTCGGGAACAGTTTTACTTTCAAGATAAAAGGTCAGGTGTCATTTTCCGTACACCTGACAAAATTTCATGATAATCGGTTGGGTCGTTAAGAAGCGTCGTAACAAAGAAAACCAAACATTCGCATTTGTAATATTAGTTAGAATTGTATAACTAAATTATTTAGTCAAAAACAGATAATTTCATAAGGAAATTTTAAAGTCTCTACCTAAAGGTGCCTTCAGATCTGGCACATCTTTAGCGCAACTCATGCAAAGCTTGTAAAGAGCGCGCGCGTGCATGCTACGCTGCGCGGGCGGGGACAAGCAAATGATAGACCACGCGCCGCTCTTGCGTCACGAACATAATTCCGTGGTGCATTCGCCAGTTGTGGACGCACCCTAATAAAATGTGACAAAAAATTACAAATATTAAATGGTTATTAATAAACGTGGACGGTCGTTGGCCTAAAAGAAAAGAAGAAAAGTAATTCTTTTTCTGATAAATCCGGAATTAATTACCATATTTCTAGTATTCAAGGCATAAATAATAAAATATTGAAAGATTAAAAATATATTTATTAACAAAAACTTGGAGATCTTTACAAAAAAACTTAATAATCCTCATGTGCGTTGTTGCCTCTTTCCTGCATTTCGATATTCATTGCAGACTTCGAAGCGCGTTTCTATGCACAAGGAAATAAACTTAAAGATTTTATAACCAAACAAAGGCAGGGATGGCATTCTCTAACTAGATACACATTTCAGCTGCAAGCAAATGTGTTGATCTGTCATTCTGATCTGTCTGACTAATTGTGAGCTTCTTCAGTTTATAATGGGTCTAGACATATTATAAACTGTCAGCAAATTGTGAACTGAACGAAGCATGTATCAAAAAGAAAATAATCTCTAAAGGATTTAGATATCTATAGAAACTTGCAGCCGTATTTCCATCCAAAATTAATATATTTTGTTTAACCTTATTTAATAAATTATAATACAAAATATACCTTGATGATTATGTTGATTCCTGATCGTATATTGACAGCCATGGATGATTTCTGTAACATTAAATCCTATCAAAAACATAAAATGTAAAAAATTCCTTCTCGCAACATCAACGCCAAGTCTATGTACGTTTGATCGTAGCATCAAAAAAATTATAAACCTTTGGAAGGCATATAGTGATACCAGATGGACGTTCGAGTGACGACGCAGGCCTGTAGCACGGCCCAACTGAAGCCTTTTCTTCTAAGACGTAAGAACGACGACTACTCGGCATTACATTCTACAACAAAAGTTGGTAAAATAAATCGAGATACTAAAATTCAAAAGGTTTTGCAGGTTTCTTTACTCATTCGGTCTGTATCAGTTCACTATGTGGTCTTTTGCATCCAGCCGTTTTTTATTTATTTAAAGGAGCTGTAAAAAAGTAATTCTGTTTTTTCTAGCTGTCAACACGAATTCGCCGGCCCATCTCTCTTAGAACGGTTTCCTTCATTCACTAACTTGACAGATGTGGTCGGACCATTGCCACTTCATAAGCCACATCATGCCTACTGAGTAAGAGCTAAGTTATTAAAACTCTAAAAAAAATAAGCAACAAGTCATCAAAGTATTTGTCGGAACTGTGAATGTATTCAGAAAAATTTTGTTTATACTTTTATTCATTTTATACTTTCGCCAAGAAATAGGCTTTAGAGAAGCGGCCTTTTTCATGACAATGATTGGACGGTGGACGATAGAAAGGAAATATCCTTTTTCTTGTCTATCCCTTCTATTAAAGGTAGGCAACACATCGGCTACTCATTATTTTGTTGCGGATGTCTATGGGTAGCGATCACTTAACATGAGGTGTACCGCTTTTGCTCGTCTGCCACCTTTCTCCATAAAAAAATAAAAAAACATTTGGTTTGCAGATTGCACCTTCTTGAAGGTATGCTCACAACTTTTTAAGTTAGTTGGAGTAATAGTTGTCTTCGCAATTAAAAAAGCGACATTTGCCGATAGACGACCAGTCCTCTAAACTAAAAGTAATCAGGTCAGATTTTGGTGGGTTCCCGATAAATTTAATTTCAAATATAAAATTTTGCAAATTGGGATATTTTGCAATAAATAAGCTGGATTATTGGCTGCTTAGTGACTACTTTTTCTTATAAGAAAAAGTAGTCACTAAGCTAACGCTACGCGGTATACCGCGTAGCGTTAGCATCGAAGTTATCGTTTGTTATACGCAGCGATATCGTAAGTCAATGCGACAACGTTATTATGTTTTTACTACATTTCGTGTATAAAATATTACTTCTTGCCTTTTAAAAACAATCACTGGAATCATCTTTAATGTCTAAACCTGTGTTAATTTACACACAGTATTCAGTAATGGTATTGTTCATAATAAGGATCTAAAAGATATCCAGCACTAGACCAACGATTTTAAAGGATAAAATTCGTTCCTCGGCTCTCACTGACCCTATCGTATACAAGAACGCTGTTTTAGTCATAGTTTTAGCACATGCCTCGTTCTTTGTTATCTATGCTATATACATTTTATTTAATAGTGGCAGAGCCGCGAGAGAACAAAAACATCTGCTGCTCGAATGGGCTCGTTCAACCGGTGAAATACCACGACCTCATCACCTTCTCTGTCCATTAAAAGTGCGACTCATATGCTGCGGATGAATATGGGTAGCGGTCGTCATTTAACATCAAACTTGCTTTGCCTAGCTTTTTCATATTTTCTATATAAGTGTATTATATAGTCTGGATCAAAAACGATGAATCGTGTGTCACCCGTCGTTCATCTGGAACAACTAGGCGAACGACAAACGCGGCTATGAGACGCTATTTAGTGTTAAAATTGTGACACTTTTAAACGAACGTAACTCTACCGCACCAATGTTCCTAGCACAATTAATATGTTTACTTTTGAAACGAATTTTGGTAAAATAAAAGAGCATTGTATTAGTAATTTTATATACACAACTAAAGTACACGCAAAATGTTCTATAACTTATTTTTTATTACCGTAGGCTGGCAACATTCAACCGCCGAGACAAAGTCTGATACTTTTAACAGTCGGTGCAATTTAATAAACTACTATGTACGATTGAAAGAGAGCTTGGAAATGTGGAAGAAGCTTGATTGTGACTCATTTGTTAGTTTTGCAGCGGTTGTCGCTCAAGGAATCAATTTCGACGCATTCTGGTAATTGACCAGACACATATTGGTAATCAACGCATTCTAGTCAATTACCAGAATGCCTCGAAAGTGATTTCTTCCCGTATACCCGATACGTAATTCTCTATTGTCTATATGCCAGACTCGTAGTTATCTTTGGTCTATATGCCGGACACGTAGTTCTCTACGGAGACGTCGTCCTCCGAGGGCGCTTCGTATGGCACTCCGCAGCAGAAGAACGTGCGCACGCTGCGACTGACGCGGGACGCGCGCGACGCTCGCGGCAGCCCGCCCGCCTGCTGTTCCTCGTCATACGACTATAAATCAAACAACATTATTTCAAAATGCGACTATCATCATATCGAAAACTAAATTGAACATAGGAAGAATCTTCCTTGTAATTAATATGTTTTTAATTTAAAATTTATAAGAATCAATCAGCATTTAACAAATCAAATACGTACGCATATAAAATTCAAATTTTAAAAAATCCAATTCTGATATTTTCTTGTATAATTTATAAAGAAACGGTCGAATTGGATTTTCGAAAGGCTGCATTTGATTTTTAAAATGCTGAAATTGTGGAAGGAAGGAGTTAGGAGGGTACTTGTAAAAGAACTACGATTTAGACTACAGATAGATGAGAAGACAGCAAAGGCGGGCTGCCTCGCTACTTACTTTAGCTAAGGTTCTTAACTGTTAAATCTTAAACCGAGAGTACTATTGATTAATATATTTTGCTATAATATTTTCTATCAGTCTTACGAGACCTTAATCTTAGATGAACTATGATTAGAAGATAAGCAAGGACGGGCTGCCTATTAACAAAAAACCGGGCGTACTATTCAAAGTTCGCAACGTTTTCTAACTGCGGTAGAGCTGCACAACGTCTTAGCTCACTATGCGTGTTGGCCGACTTGATTGATAAAGAATCATTAAACATAACACTTTCAATGGATGTACTACATAGGATTTGGAATCTCAATTAACTTGGTAGACGAACAGTGTAGTCGAATTTAGACTTATCACATACGCTAAGTTCATTTCCATCACGATTGTTTCACTACTTTCCAAAGTTTGTATACATATAGTGTTTTGCGATCAAACATTACAAAAGAGAGAGACTCACCCAATCAGACTGTTTCTTATCTGCTTCGACTTTGGGCAGCTCTGATATCTCATCCTTTATGCTCTCTTCGTCCACTTTCTTGTCAGGTGTCGTCTCCGGCGGGTGTGACGAGGTCGACTCCTTCGCGGTTATCGACGGTGTAGGTTGTGGGGTTATAGCCCCAGTCACAACTGATTCTATCTGGAAGAAATATTTACCTTAAAAATACGTTGTCAATACGCATCACCTTTAGAAGTATAAAAGATTTATTATTTAATATATTCAGTATTTCCTTCAGCCATTTATATATCCTACTAATATAGAAGAATTGAATCATCAGTTGGCATAAAAAAGTAAACACTGTGGCAAAGCTGCTGACTGGCTGTATATGACTAGAATAAAAGACAACAGTAAAAACACAATTTTATTGTAAAAATTACGACTTTCTAAATAGTCAATTAAAATATTCCAAAGATCATTTCAGCAATTAAAAAATCTGGATGAAATCTGCACATACAAATAATTTAGACACACTACTATTCCAAAGGCACGCAAAAAAAATAAATGACGCGTTCGCACGGCATATCTGGTATTTTAGTATTGTGCTATCAGGATAGCGTGTTCGACAAAAGGTTCAATCACGCTATCTAACTCCACGTGACCACATGAATATCCACTGGCCCTACCTTGGTCTCCACATTAATGGGCGCTAACGTTATTGTCTCATATTCGGTGTTCTCAGGCGAGTCATGCTTCTTGTGACTCGAAGACAACTTCTTCGTCAACATCTGCTTCTGTTTATCGTACGATACTGCACAAAACAAATAATGTTATAGTATTTTCGACTTATTTAGATAAACTACACAACTTCTTTAAACTTTCTTGGTTTTTCCTAATACAAGGTTTGTAAGAAACGGGCGCATGCAACTGTGACGAAATATCGGGAGCTCATATAGGCTAATCGTGGTAAGAATCCCGTTTCTTACAAACCTTGTGCACAACTTCTGTTTGCATCAGGTATATAAATTTGATTTATATTTACCTTCCAAAGTGTAATTTTAAATCTTTTCAATACAGACTAAATCTAATAATAAACATAGTCTTTTATTTTTAACAAGCAAATAAAAAATATAACAAAAAAAATGTATATAGATAAAAGTAGGGCAAACATATTCTCACCAACGTCTGGTTCCTTTTGATCTTTTTGTTCTTTTTGGTCCTTATTATCAGGGTCGGTACTACCGTTAGAATCTTGGCATATATCCTTTAATTCTTCACCTACGGCTGAAATTATTTCATACAAATATATTAAGAAAATCCGAAGAATTGCTACTCTAAAGTGACAATGGGCAATGGATACATTGCTAGCATAACGTACGGCTGATGGGAGCCAAAATTGTCTGACTAAAGTTAGGACCACGTACAGATCAATGTAAGGTAGACAATAGCGGATCCAGGATTATAATTGGGGAGGGGGCCACTACTACTACTAAAACTAAAAGGGACACAATATTTTACACAACAAGGTTTCTAAATTATCAATAAGTTCACTTGAAGAAGTGACTATTTAGGGGATCTCTCTCCCTCTCTCTGGATCAGCCGATCAGATGTCAATCATGACAAGATGGATAATTGAATGCAGCGTCAACAGTTTGTCTAAACAAACTGCTTATCTGAACAACCGATGTTATTCCTTCACACTCTTTATTCATTTATTACATGCTATGCAACACATTAAAATGTCAATATTTCATGTGCATCATATTGCATTAACATTTGCCCGTCAACAACACACAACCGTGTAAAATGTATTAATCTACGTTTTGACCTTAAATGATTAACAGTCAAGCAACATCATCTAGTATCTAACATCTCAACTCAACATAATTTGACGATGATATACAAAAAAAGGAGAAAATCCTTTGATACTGATATTAAATGAAAGATATTGACAGATTAACTGGAAATGATAAAAAAACCTTACACGGCACTCCGGGTGCGCGCGATCGTTTATGGTGTAACTCCGATGCCTCCTCCTGAAGCTCGGTGGCACGAAACGACTGTTTCTGTCGGTTGCCTTGTGTCTGATCTACCACTAGGACAGAGGGACCCCCTAGGGCTGGAGGGCTGCTCTTTTTTTCTTGGTCAGACATACCCGCAATAACTAATTCATCTAGAACTACAGGAAACCTTTTTCTTCACACTTTTAGTGTAAAAAATAAAGATATACTCACAAAATTACAAATGTTAAAACGTCACGCTTTATAATTTTGACAGTAGACTTTTTTGTTTTAATCGCAACTTCTTCTATTTTCGAAATGAGATGTTGTAAATAAGTATCTAATTAATTATTAGGATACGTATATTTATTTCGTGGATTGTTTATAATTATGTGTACATTAACGAATCTAGTATTTTCATATTTAATAAGTTTAAATAAATCCTATCGTAAATTAAAAATGAGATCAATTCCTACAACAGTGAAATTTGTTTTATCAATACTTCTTTGTATTACGCTCATGAATTAAATAAAGAATAAAGACGTCATTAAGTCACCATTTCTGGCAAAACATAAAATTTTCATAACTTAAAAATTCTTTAGTGTGTTTGCTATAATTATTTGCTAAATTATTAAGTATGCTGGTAAAGAAAAAGAATAAAATGTGATGGAAAATAAACAGCTTCCATCTCAAAAGAAGTCATTGTTTACTAAAGAAGAAAAGATAATTAGAAAAATTGATTACGAAAATTCTTCTGTTGCAAAAATATCAGACGATTCACCAAAAAGTCACTTGTATTTAGGTAGGTAATATCTAATAATTAAACTAATTAAATTAACACATCCGTTAGGCAAAGGAGTAGAAACAAATCATGAGTTTCTATTTATTTCATTTTGCACGATTATAATGCACCTTTTGATTTACATTTACTTGTACTATACATACTCATTGAATACTGTGTTTCTAATATCACCTTTGTCTAGTAAATTACCGAACTATTGTTATTCTTCGCATAGGAGCTTCCCATCGACTCTTTCTATCACTTCAAGTATATTTATTCATTGCAATGTGCTTATAACTAATGCTTATTTTTAAATTAATTATTTCTACCAAATGTGCTTTTCAGAGTACATAATTTTGGAATGATGTTTATAATTTATAAATATTTTTTTATTATTTTAGATGTAGAAATAATCCAAGATAATCCTTTTGGTCGAGAACCGTCTCAAAAAGTACTGGTTTCCATCAAGCCAAGGGCACCTGGTATTAAAACTCTATATTTAGCCGAAAAAGATAAATTTAATACAAAAAAGGTAAAATGAATATATTTTTATTTTTCTTCACTGAAATTTGATAACTTTATGAATAAATTATTCACAGCGTTCACATAAAACGGGATCACGACTAGCGATTGGAGACCACTTCTTTTCCTACTCGTAAGTCATAATAACTTACTCCAACTTAGAAAAATGTGTTTGTATTTACATTTACTTACATTAAAAAATACAATCACATAAGCGTAAACTGTAGAGTGTTATTATATATAGATTATATTTTTGTTTTAACTTTAGGTTGTGGTACAGATAAATGTCAACTTGAAAGTTCAAACACTAACGAAGATATTAAGAGTGATATTTTAATAAACAAGGACAGTTTCTCCCATGCATATTTGACAGAAAATATTAGTGAAAATTCGACCACTATTTCGAAATGTTTAAACTCTGATAATTTAAGTCAAAAAGATTGTAAATTATATTATAGAAAAAACAGATCCACCGAAAAATGTTATGTCTACGCCCAGCCTCATCTAATTATGAACCTTCCTAAGGTTAATGAAGCGGCAGAAAATCAGTTGAAAAGCGAAAAAACTGACGCGGCTACGTTAACTGCTACGAATTCAAATTCTGAGGATACGTTGATTTCTGGTCGTATCGTAAAGAAATTGATAAGAAAAATAAATAACTTAGAACGTAAACTTTTGATACAAGAAATGGTATTAAGATCTATCGAAACTAATGTACCAACATCGTCATCGGATGAGGAGTGCAAAGGACATGTAAGAACTTCCTTAAATGGCCATCCCGGATGTAGTTATATTGAACAATACAGTCATGTTCCTGAAACATCTGCCTTCCAAAGATATGCACAACAATCTACATCCGTGTCTGCAAGCAAGGCCACAAATATGGGAAAAGACCCGAAGGATCAATTTGGTCGAGATTTTACAACTTACGACGGTATTACTGCTCGTGGTAGGCGGCAAAGCTCTTCCGTACCGGGAAAGAGAGATGATATTCCAAAAATAGCTGCAGAAAGAGTTCATAAGATCCGTCATAAATTGAATCCCGTGCGAGATTATAGGCTGATGGATACAGTTCACTATTTAGCTCAAGGTGAATTCGCTCCACGCGACGATGGTATAAAGCTAACACCTTCCCGGGAAGCGGTGTTGAGTGATATCATTTGGGAAGATGTTTGTAGGACACATTGGCCAAACGCACGACTCGCTCGTCGTCAATGCGAACGCACTGCGGATCGGTACAGCAGCCGATTTGAATTGCAACGTCTAATCGATAATCTTCTTCGCGAACGAGTTGCACACGTCGAAAGGAGGCGACGTCGACATTACAGAATTGTCAAACTCAACCATCGACACGAAAGCTGCAGACCGGTTGGTAAAACTGGTGATATTATCGTCGCGAGTCACAAAAGTAAGCAGTCTAATGAAGACGGAGAAATGCCTGTAATTAATAAGAACGTCGCTAGTGCAGTTCTAACAAACCACAAACACGAAGACCACAGTACTAGAAGAACCTATAGAAGTCATGATCGCCTTACATATCCTTGGTTAAGAAAAAAGAAGTATAGACAAGACGACTGCTCGCCTGGCCCGAGCTCCGCTGTATATCATTCCACCAGTAAAAGCCCCACATATTGTTATCAAGCTTCTAACGCTATAAAAATTAGAAACTGCGCAGCGGCGACTGACAAGATTCAAAGAGATACGACCAGTACTAGTAATTCATCTAGTAATAAAAATATGAAAGCACCTCGCTTAGTAGCAAAAAAAGATTCTTTGCGTCGTAAATATTCATCGAGGCATAAGCCACCAAATCTGGAGCACTACATATTATTGCCGACATTGGTCGTACGAACGCCTTCGAATGTGAAGCGTCAAAAGAAATTTAATGAGTTGTACCACCGCGTATTGAACGGACACCTTAATAATGGTAATCAATTTTATTAATACAAATCATACAGCCGACGAAATAAAAATTTATGTGATATTTTTACTATTTATAAATATTATTTTCGGATCTGATCGATTTTTTGTGACAATAGGTAAGCCCGCTGTCATATGTGTGATAGGATCCTTGGTGAAAAGTGCATAGCGATTGCTATGTCTACAATATTTGAGATCTATACCTTCGCTACACGTAGACATCCACTACAACCTAAAAATTAAAAAAGGTAAAATAAACATAAGGAGGGTGAAGGAAGGGCCTAATTACTTGAATGGTTGTCTTCGGTAAATTACTCATTCCCCGACCACTCTATACACGCGAAGATTTAGTAACTTTCGTTCGAACAAAAGCTAGTTTTAATTAACAAGATTACTCCAACTATAATAAATGTGTCATACTTCTAAAATAATAAAAGTGTATTTTAATTTGGAACTATATTAATTTTAGAGCAAAACAGCGCCGCGCCCTCTGAATATTTAAGAAACTGTATACCCAACCCAAATAGAAGAGACATTGGACTAAACATCAATATTAATGTAACTGACAGCGAAGAAAATTTAAGTAGAAAATTATCATAACTCGGCTCTTATATATACTTTTATATGACGTCCGTTTGTTTTATTTAAAACATATTCAAATTAAATCATAAATTTTGTTTCATTCGGTAATATATTTATCTGTTCTCTAAAATATTCTTTTTAATTTACCTGCCATTTCATTCTTCATTTTATCGACGAATTTCTGATATTTCGAGTAGATAATAACAAAAACAAAGTATCGGTTTCTCTAATCTTTTTTATAGCAGAAGGCAAACGAGCAAGCGGTACAGACAATATTAAATGGCCGTTACCCATAGGTATCTGCATCAAGCTAATGAGTTGCAGATGCGTTGCCTACCTTTAATGGACGAGGAGTGGATAAACAGGAAATGGTTATTTCCCTTTCTTATTCATCCCTTCCACCGTGAGGTCCTGTTCCCTTCTCATCCTTTTCTCATTACCAAAGGAATTAAGCGTATTATAAGAATTATGCGTATGGATGCGGAGTGCAAGTGAGACGAAAATGAGACGTTTCAACAGCATTTTTATAACTGTTTTTATTTTTCCATATTATTTTCCACCCTTAGGGGTTGAATTTCCGAAAAATCTTTCTCAGTTGTACTTACAATATAAAAAGCCGTATGTCAAATTTAACGTTCCAGCATCCAGCATTTTTGTCTGTGTAATTTAAAGGTCAGTGAATCAGGATCTTATAGATAGATATAAATATACCCAAGGCTATGATTTCTCTCTCTTTAATACTTGCTTTTCGATCCGGAAGGCAGTAAAATTAGCGCACAGTTTGATTTATAACTGCTTCGATGATATCATACAAACAATAATTTATTTGAAAGGTAGAACTAAAACTTATCAAAAATATACCTGATGTGGGTACACCTAGAACGAGTGATATTGACCATTCAAGCCCTACACGCCATATTATATGTTGAAAACAAGTGGTTGTAGTTGTGGCATCCTACCTATCTACTAGGTTTATATTCTTCCCCTACAACATTTTTCACATGTCGACATTTCTTTGCTGCTATACATTTTTCATATAAAACTTGCTGACTCACGGACAACGGTGCCAACAAGTCTGCGATTGTAGCTATTTAAAAATCTGGTATATTTTTATGGTAAAAGGCGGAAAACGAGAAAGCAGCTCACCTTATTTAAGGTGACTAGACCGCTGTTCATTTAACATTCGAAAGAATCACAAGAGAAGAGATGGATGCAATGTCAATATTTAACGTGTAACGACTAGTATATTTGGATATGTATGCTTTAAAATAATCATAGATAAATTTTCCATTGATGTTGGTGAGGATTTTCCCACGTAAATTTCCTCATTGTCTATTTATCACACCACCAAAAACTCACTTCAAGTACCATCCTCTTGCTAAAAAAAAGCCAATATAAGCAGAGTCTAGGATGAAAGTGACGATCTTCCAACTTCAATGTATAATACATCAATAAATGAATTGATAGCATTTTAACCATGGTAGAGCCCGCAACAACATCTGTTGCACCAATGGGCCGTTTCGGCCGATAAAATATCACGACCTCACCAAATACAGGCGTGAAGTGTATGTACATATTTTTACGTTTCGTCTGATGAGTGAGGTGCCCGAGTCCCAATTTCATTTCCATTCCCTTTCCCATCCTTTCCTAATAAGTACAGGAGAAGGAAAAGGACTGGACGGGGAGGGGATAATTGGCGAAAAGGAAATATCTGTCTGTGAAAGTTTGGCGACTCATTTGCTTGTTGCGGATGCCTATGGGTAGTGCCGCTTGCTCATTTGCCACCTTGTTCCATAAAAAAAGATAGGCGTATAGTGCTATAATGCACTGCATCTATGAGTGAATTTCTTTGTACAGGTGAGGTTGTGACAAATACGTAAATCTCTTAAACTTGTATTTTTTCTTCACAACTTGTTGTATAGGTTGTACACGCCGAATCCATAAGTGACGTATGAGAACGAAGTATTTCGTTAGTGTCTATACATATCGGATATCGTTTTTAACTTACTGAGCTTAACACGTGTTCTTTGCTTACTATAATTTGGCTTTAAATCGTAAATAATGTATAGTATATAAAATAAAGTTTTCCTTTTTCTAGTTGTTATCCAAATGAAGGCTAAATAGAACTTTTGATTGTGTCGTCGGGCAAACGGTGTCAGTGGAGCGCTTGGTGTAAATATTTTATAAGGCATTTTTCGATTGGCTCGTGCCTAAAAATCGATGGACTCCTTGTACATGAACCGATGAATAAATTATAAATCTATAATGAAATTATATGTATAAAACTAGATCGATAATCTTAATAAATAATCATAAACTAGATAGGTAGTGAATACGGTCTCACGGTGTAACTTTCCAACGGTTTTAATTATTTTGCAATGTGGCAAATTTTGCATTTTTGTAAACCATGATTTTCCCAAAATATCTTACATCTTAAACAGAGTTATTAACAAAGGTCTAAAGTTGAAGAACAAAAGGTGATAGAAGTTGGACTGATAGCTATGGATGGTGCTAAGGAAATATCAATAGAACGTAATATAAACAAGAAGGGACTGTATGTCTATTACAGTTCTCCAAAAGGTAAGTGCAGGTATTTTTTTATGTTAATAAATCTATTGAGACAAGAAAAATATAGTTGTTGTAGAAAAGGAAATTTAAAATTGACTCGTCACTCTTCCTTCAGTCATTCCTTTAACATCGATGTACACATATGAAACTATTAATGTGTACCTCTAGATTTAAATAGACTTCTAAATGGATTTTTAAGATTCACCTAAAACTCTGATTTCCTCAAATTTATTAGTCTACTGACTTTTTAATGCCTTCATTTGAAAATGCTAAAGAATAAATAAAACTATTAACGAAATTTTCACGAAGCCGACAAGTAAAAAAAAACATATAATATGTTGAAACAATGAATTTGTGCAAGCACGTCGGACATCGCCTGTCGACGGTCGCGTGCTGTCAGACCCCTCTCACCCCCGAGCCTGGCGGCGTCCGAGTCCGAGCCTGTGTTGTGTCGTGATCACCTACCGCTCCTCTATTTATACTTTTTATTTGTATCACCTACATTATTACAAACAATAAAAGAACATTTTCGTAGAATGAAACGTCCATGAAATAAATCCAGATGTCATTATTTAAACTTATACATGCCGTGTAATAACCATAGAGGTTAAGTTAGTCTTAAACATTACTGGCTCATAATGAGAATTGTAATAAATACAATTAGAATTCTTCTAATTAAATCCATAGTGTAAGCCTCTATCTCATAATCAGCTTTTAAGAGTTGACAACTGAATGTAGCCCAGATTGTGACATTCAGTGTACTACATAATAATTGACCACGCCCCAACACATGTCGCAGATAACTTAACAGCGACGGATTGCTCGTTAGCTACCTTATACCATTAAAATTAATAATCACATAATATACTTATTTATTAATAGAAATTATCAGGGGCACAGGCACACACACAGGGGAGTCGCTGAAGTAGACGTCACGCCGTTTACCGTCACGGCATACTAGTTGATTTTACTGCCAAAGTATAAGCGCCTATAGTGTTTCACATCAAAAAAACTCTAACGATATGTCATCGATAGATCGACCCGTATGAATTTCTACAGTTATCGCTATTCTATTTGAACGTAATACCGCAAAGTGAACCTGTATTATATCTCGCCCGCGTTTGCAAGCTTCTTATCTCCTGGTAACAGACATCGCTACAGACGTTTGTATGTGTTAGGGAGACATGAGGTAAGCGATAGGGTTGTTAATGACCCGCACAGTAGATAGCACACGATATGGGCGAATAACTGCGGAAAAATATTAAATTAAAAATTTAACAGTGTAATGTCTGTTACGGTCTATAGCAAGTTATCTTCTCTGCTTGTGGGCAAGATTTTTATTATAAGTTATGTTGGGTAAAGGGTATTATAAGATATATTTAGAAAAGTAAAAAAGTTAAGAGTTTCTACTGAAATCTGACAGCAGCGGCCTACTGTGTTTTTATCCGCTATAGTTTGCGTTGCCGTAATGTTGAATACTAGCAAAGCTGCGTCCCACTATACGGGCACGTATTATACGCTTTTAAGTATAAAGAATGAGTTTTCATGTCTTTTAGCAGCACTAATTCGGCGCTAAATCGTTAAAGTGTAGTCTGATTGCTACTTGTCGGTATCTCACAGAATATAAAGAGCAAAAATGTAATTTCCTAACATTTGTGCCTTCTCATAAACTCTCCATATTCCTCATCTGCGTTCAAATAGGCATTATATAAAACAAAAAGGGAAATAGTTATTAAAATGCAAGGAATGTCGCATGATCTGTGGTCATCAACGTGGTGTATTGTTATGTTTCATACTATAATAACCTCGTGTGCTTATTAAAAATTGAACATTATCCTGCATACTGTCGATTTGATTAATTGATGGTGCGATGACCATCGATCCGAGGGTTGTTCACCTCCCAGCAGCGACTGTTCAAGCAACTACAATCAATATGGTAATATTTCAAACATTGTATATCTTTTGTTGCAAGTGAAAACCTAGCCAAAGATATTTCGATAAATAGAGTTTATTATTTTGTAATCATTACGAATGCTTGTGCATGTTTCGAAGCTGTATAAAAATATTCCGAAAAAATATTATTAACTAGCAATTTTCCCCGGCTGTGCATGTATCAAAAGCTACTTTTTACACAAAACGTGCGTTTACTAATTAACTTAGGTTTAGAAATCATACCTACATAAGAATAATAATATTAGACTTCCATTAATTAAACTTAAATTAAGTAACATTATGAAAATTCTTTGCAATTTTTAAGTACTTAATTTATATTTATTAAAAAAAACTGGCTTCTCTCAGTATGGTGAGTTCGCCTACCAGACTCACGATTTCAATAACTAAGTATTAGAAAACTTAAAAAATAGATCAATGAAATCGGTAAATCCTGAAAAAAAAATGATTATATCGAATTTGAGGTTCAAAACCTATGACCTAAGTTATGATTTGTTAAATTGAACAAAAAGCAGCAGATGTAATTATGTACCGTGCTAAATGCATTCAGTATGTTAATAAGTTATCGATGTTTGCATAAAACTTCCATTAACACCGAAATAAATAATGCTAGTTCAAATTTAAGTCGCTATACCAACACTGGCAACTCGAAAAAAAAATTGTAATGTTTTTTTTTTAAATAGAGGCAGAGTCAAAAGCGAGTTCATACGTGATAGAAGTAAAACTTTGTAATTTGGTTAATTTGTAAGAGAATAAGATGAATCTAATACAATACAGAAAGAGAGAGAGAGAGAGCGCGAATAACAGACAAGTTTTTATTGATTGAAGCAGAAAAGAGCAAAAGGTGGACAGGTATAAATAGAAGGACTTAAAGTAACATTTTATTAAAGATTGAAATTGTTCTATTCCATAAAATAATAATCATTACACTTTTTCGTTTCATAAATTTTACGCCAAATTGCCAACGCCCAAAAAAAAGTTTCACTTCAAAAACAAATGAAGAGGTTAAAGTAATTTGTAACATGTGACCTAGTAACAGTCGGATAATGAAACATTCACACATACAAAAAAGCGTCGTCATAGTCGACTATTCAATTATGGAATTAGCATAAAAATTCACGCGAAAGTTCTTATGAAGTGTGCTAATTCAACTTGATTCTAAAACATTTTCACGTGTAAACCAACAGTTTTAATTTAACAGACCATTTGTGCACACCGAATTTCTTTCATATTAGTCAGTCAGTCTTGTAATAACAAGTTCTGATTAAATTAAATTATTATCGTTATTAAATCAATTCGTGCTTATTAGAAATGACGTAGCTCGAAGTTCGTTCGGTTTGGAAGTTTTTTTAAGAAACGGAAAGATGAGCAAGGCCATTTCCTTTTAAAATTTAAGAACTTGGGCTACTACGGTACGTAGGTACGCACTTATTACAACAATTCGGCGTTCCATTGTCAATACAATGGAATGATATACCCCTAACTTTTAAATAAATAATAATAAAAAAAAAATATTTTAGATTTATATCCATATTTGTTAGTAACAATAAAACTTAAAACAAGTGTTAGTTTAAGAGTGAAAATCTTCGTTTGTGCTACTTTCTTCTTTATCTAAGCCGCGTACGTGAATGACTTACTTTTATTTTTACAAAGTGTAAGTAATTTCGCACGTAACATGCGCCATGAGGTCAGAAGATGTCGCGATAAGTCGTGCACTCTCGCCGCTACTATTAAATTATAAATCTTGTAATTTTACGCTAAGAACTAGTGGTGTACATGCGACCACTTCTGCTACAGGATGATTTTAAAAACATATTTTATTTAAAGTTTTAAAGTGGATGCGATTTGTGATCAAATTGAACGACTAGATAGTATATAATTATCTTATAGCAGCAAATAGGATGTAAAGTTCCTGCTATGAACGAGTTTTAAGTTAAAGTAAGTTTTAAGTAGAATAGAAAAGAAACACAACGAAAAGAAGTAGACGTGATGAAAAATCTTAAGAACACACACAAATAAAAACAATCTATACGTATAATAAAAATGTAACTGATCGATGCTGTAAAATAAATAAATAATAATGCTATAAACTATTTCAACATTTCAACTGAACAGTTGAATAGTTATATATTTTATTAGTTATATTATGATCCTTAGAATGATGGTGATTGAAAGTTTATATAAAGTTAAAATAGTTCGGAGATTTTGCAAGCATCACAAGCAAGATTTTGCTAGACACACTGCGCATTGAGATTTTCATAGCACACGCACGTATTTCGGAGACGCACGACGCTCTTTGGTAATGGTAATAGCTATATTTAGTAACGCAGTATTTACACGTATATAAACCATTTTAGAAATTACGTATTTATTCTTATGTATAATGTTTTGGGTTAGGTTAGCATTATTATTCCCGAGGAGGTTTGGCGTTAGGCAGGCGGCTGGCCGTAAAAACTTTAGCCAGAACCTACATACATATATAATATGGACTACGGTCACAGTTTAAACAATCGTATGTGATTGTTAAACTGTGCTATGGCCACACTGAGTCGACCCCACATACGCGGGAAAAGGGGAGAGAGATGATGATAAGGTTACGGTAGTATTAAATAGGGAATATCATTTCGTTTAAATAAAATTGCAGGGCGGGTGAAACCGCGGGGCACAGCTAGTTACTAAATAAAATGTTTAAGCATAAGTTCTGTTTTGTTTACTTATTTTTTAACTTTGCCACGTTAAATTCTCTATTAATGTCTACAGTATTAAAATATATTTTCATAATTTTATTCATTATTATTTTATTTAAATATGTTTTATAGGAGAAGAGGGCAAACGAGCAACGAGTCGCCTAAAGCTAAGTGATCACCGTCGCCCGTGAATATCCACAATATCAGAGGTACTGAACGCTGCCGGTCTTTAAGGAAGGAGTACGTGAAAACCGCACGGACGTGGAATGCCAACCATCAAGATTGAGTTGATTATATTTGGAGCTCTATCGTGTTGTGCGATGACGAAACTCCGCGGTAGGAATTCTCCCTTGGACATTATCTTTACTTAAAAAAAGATTGGAGTGCAGTTTATTTACTTATTAACATTACATATGGTCGCCAACGATAATTCAAGCGTGATTTCGAAGATATGGAGGTGGTTGAAGCGAAGTCTTAAAAGATCAAAATGAGGAAAAGAAATGGTAAAATAAACATTTATTTTTTTCACCACACTTAAAAAATAACACGCTGTGAACAATCAGTCAAAGGGCAAAATCAGATACAAACAATGAGTGAGTTTGCAGTCAACCTTGATATGGCTTATTCTAATATCAGCTTTCATACGTGACACTCCGTATTCTCAAAATATATTTATAATAAACCAGAAAACACAAATAGCTTTTAAAAGCTTTATAAATAAAGACAATTAAATAGAAATTTAAAGGAAAATTCGGAAGAAAACAATAATTTCATAATCAATTTGAATCATTTACTGTAAAAATACAAGTGTTGTATTGTATGTAAGTTAATAAAGCTTAATAAATAATTTAAAATAGTTTGTAATTTTTGTTTTTGTCAACGAATCTAAAGTAATTAAAAAGCGAGTGAATTTTACATTGAAGATATTACATGAGGGGTTTTGCATTGAAAATACTTCTCATATAACCTCCTAAGTACCTAATAAGTCCTGACAATTAGGTAGTATTGACTATCCGCAGCACTGGGTGACATACCCGCGGCACAGCTGCGTCAGTGGCTTCTTAGTGGCTCGGAGGGCAAGCTGGAGCGGGCAGTACTCCAGGGTCAGGGTCACCAGCTGCTGG
>JWHW01037895.1:202033-218913 GCA_000931545.1 Papilio glaucus | reverse complement strand
TATCGCATGACCCTTGAATCCACGTGATGTTAAGTTCCAACGGATTCGAAAAAAATCTCGAACGTACTAGTTTAGGGTTAGCCTACTCTTCTTTAACTTTTACAAATCATTTCAATACTTTTAAAAAATTATAACATAACTTTAAAATATGTTTAATAATTTTATTTAAAATACATAAATTACTTCAAATTTTAGGTTGCATCTAGATTTTACGCCATAAGCTCCAGGCAAGATTGCTAGCCAAGGCAAAATATTTATGTTAATTTTTAAAAATAAATCACAAACTTTTGTTTTCCCATATGCTTTTATGCCTCGACACATTTAGTCCGTATTGAGTTTGATGAAAGTTGAGTAGTCATTGTTGCCTCTGTACTGATTATATTAAAAGATGTAATGACTTTTTAAAGTTTTCTTAAGTTTAATTACTATATTACCGTTATGTGATCGTAAGCTTTTTTATATACAGAAACACATTAAATATGGGTAAATTAAAAAAAAGTAAACAATTTCGTTCGCTCAATTATGTACAAGTTAATTTAAATAATAAAACAGTAAGTTAAATGAGGTATAAGCAATTATAAATGCATAATAAGGTACCGGCCAAGCAATCATGTAATTCCTTTGAATACATAACAAAAGAACATGAACTTGTTACGTTGTAGGTAAGTTTGATTTATGGTGTACGTATGACTCAATGTTACATGTCTCCTCAGGGGCGAAACGTGAGTTTGTGGAGGAGGGGCTAATAGTACTTAGGGCCTTACCTAAAAAACAAATGTTCGTTGTCGAGTAACTTTTGGGGCTCTCGCCTCGTCCTTTATCCGCGGGAACCTGGGCTTCAAAAAGGTCTATGGTAGATCCATCCCTCTCTCTTAACACCGCTGAAATAGGCAAAAATAAAACTCGCTATCTGCTTACCACGATATTAAATTGAAAATATGATAATGGGAACTTACACATTTTTAATTTAATGTTATGATTTTTTTTACACTTAACTTAACTTAACATTAGTATCGTAAATAAATGCAGAAATATGATTCACACTGCGTCCCAAATAATAAGCAAATTAACTTCAAAAACAAACTTTACCAGCAAGTGTTCGTAGCATAGTGCTACGTTTCGTAGCAAAGTGCTACGCGTCGAAGTATTTTACACAAGACGTAGACGTATTCTTACTGAATTATAACACTACCAATACTAATTAAATGTAGTGCTTAAATAATGCAATCAACTGCACGAAAACCATATTAGTATTTTTGTATTCATCTGAAATATTTATTTATTAGATACCTATCGTTAATTTATTATTCTTTGATGTGTAAATTATAAGTATTTGCGCTTATATTTACCAATACACGTTATAATTACATAAGCCAAATACGCAATAGAAATTATATGTTGTCATTATATATTTTGGAAACCAAGCGTAAAATCACATGGGTTTATATCAACGAAATGGGTCGAGAATTAAATTCTTTGACTGTTCTCGACAAATATTAAATATATTTTAATCTATAATCTTCTTCGAAAATTCTATAATTTCGTACAAATAATATATACAATAATAATACGCGTATATCATGTAGAGTTTATTATAGGGGTATTTATACATGACGTGTGTCCATTATTACATGTAATCCGGTGGCGCGTAGATAAAGGCTTGGCTCAGAGGCAGGGCGTGTACAATGTTGCATGGTCATAGATATTTATTTACATGAAAGGTCCTGGCACGTAAAGTGTGAACTTGGTTAAAGATATTACAGTAAGTAAATACATAAAATCTAAAAACCACTTCGATTCGTTATTAGCTCTTGCGCACGTGTTCGTACGCGTTTCATTCGTATATTCCTCTCTGAAAAATTTGCAATTTTATTCCGCGAATAATAACTTATCGAAAAGTTGTTACTGTCTCGTATGGAGATATTTTAACATGAATGTTTGAAAAATAACATATTCTAGATGCGATTACCAAACATTATCTTTCTTACAAACCTTGTCCTGACATTTAGAAATACAACAAAAGATATTTATGTTGCTATGTTCAGCCCTTCGGGAGGTATGCGCATACGTATGGACACTCATTCGGCAATTGATTTTTATTTGTATAGAAGATTTAATTTATGAAACATTTTTGTTTGGCTAATTCTGCAACTTCATCCTTTTAAGCCTGAAAGTTTTTGAGATTCTATTTTTTTTATGATTGGTATTTATTATTAGATATCTATACACATAAATAAAAGTGTCTGAACATAATTTCAAAATAAAATTCCGTACTGAGTGCGGTGCTTATAACAAAAACATTTTTTTTTTAATATTGACTGTCTGTCTGGATATTCCGGGTAATCTCTGAAACGGCTGCTCGGATTTTGATGGTACTTTTACTGGCAGATAAGTAATGTTGTAAAGAATAATAAAGGCTAATTCAAATTTAGTAAAATAATCAGGGTTGGTCGCAAAGAGTAAAAAAACTCTTGAAATTGTGAAAAATCACCGCATCAAAAGCTCAGCTTACTACTTCCCACGTGGACAAAGTCGCGGTAATTTTTGATTTGCATTCCAGACAAAGGAACATAAAAACACATAGCATTATAGAATTGCTCATTTTGTATGGGACATTACAACGAGCTCATATAAAATCGGGGTGCAGCATAAGTTAGTTACTTTCACCTTACCATTTCCGTACTTTGTTTCCTACATTGAAGTTGCTAAAGCAGCTGCGTTTCCTTTCATTTTTCCCTATTTTTAAGTTAAACACAGCTACAACACGACTGAAATACGAATTTAATTAATAACATTTATTAAACAAATCAAATTACATAATTCATGGAAGATTCCTCAATTAACTTTAGTTTTCATAACACACAAAATTAATCATTTGGGACATCTTATCAAAATATCTAAACATCAAATAACTTTCCAAAATTCGTGTAATAATTCTTATCGTACAAGTGATTTAAGCTCGTTTCGGAGTGCTTCTGAAAGCTGCTGTTATGTTAATTTCGATAACTTATCCAAGTTCTTAACACGCGAACTTGTTGCGTTCACCCTCGTTACACTCGAGATGTCGTTATTTTGTAACACGCCATTATTAATACTTTTTACATAACCCAAACAACCCAAAGGGTTAGCAGGTTAAATATAGAGTGTTAGAAGATTACATAAACATTTTTATTTTAGGTACAATGATAGTGCAATAACAAAAAGTTATTGCCATTTTTCGCTCTTATATATAGAACATATTGAAAGATATTCCCCATTCTTAAGTTTCCAACATTTTTAATTGTGACGTGTTTATTATATTTTAGTAGAAAATATGAGGTTACAGATAGAAGGCATCACTCGTAAGATACTACGGGACATGCGTATGAGTAAATTTTGCAGTCTGTTCCAGACAACCAGTGTCGAGAAGTGTTAGAGAAATACAAAGACGTGTTTTAATTTACAATTATAAAAGTCGCTGTCTGCTACATGTAGCCATCAAATCTTATTTTTCGTCAAAAAGTTTCTTTACACAGTTAAATTATATGGATCTACCGTTACTTGCAATTAACAAAATAATTTGTAAAAGCACGTACATATAAAACTGATTGTAAATTATACTATGCTTCATGTTGTTTTCGTCTATAAGTAATTGTGCATTGACAACTATTTATCCTATGTTTTTGTGTTTTCGTTGTAAGTTACTGTATGCACAATTGTTGACGAGCCATTAAAAAAATTAATGATACGATTAAATGAAAAAACAAACCCATAAAGTCGTGACAAAAATAAAATAAATCGATTTCTTCGACCTGCCTTCATGTGAATTTAGAACTTTATCATTTGTATGAAGTATAAACATTAATCATCCATATAATATCTGATGTACCGACGTGTTATCGGCGTTAATCTTTTTAGTAATGAATCATATTCATCATGTAAATTTGTTTGGTTTGACCTATGATCTATTGTAGAATCTACCACATTAAAGTTCAAAACACATCGGTAGATGGCACTTTCATCGAGTTCTAGAAGTTTTTTTAATTTTATGACAAATAACGAAAAAGCGTTAGCTCTATCCGGTTGTCAAAATTATGTAATAAATCAAACATGAATGAACATTATTAATCTGTAGTTATAATTAGTATCTAAGAGAAAATTGCTACGTTAACGTTAATTTCGTCTCAGCTTAAAGATTAATTTTTCACATAACGTACACATACATAACAAAGCTAACGGCAAGTTTATTTCAAACTTTTAGGTAACATTATTGGATTTTCAGTCAGTGTCCAATTACATTACACAAAAATCTGAATTTTAACAAAAATCCAGAAGTGTCAATAAAACTTTCTGTTCAAATCAATAGCAAAGACAATAGTGGCAATCAAACTCGTCCATCACCAGTCAATACACAATAATTGGCTCACATAGAACGAACGCGGCAGGTGTGTACGATCGATACTTGTCTGTTCCATTAAACATTAAAAGCTGACTGGACTATCTAAGGCTCAGACAACTTGAATAAGAAATATACGACCTTGGATATCATTACGGAACCTTTCATTGTTATATATAGTGTATATACTAGCTGCGAACATCGGGTTCGCTGTTTCTTTTTCTAATTATACAATTATCAGATATAGATCATTCCAAAATAATGTAGACTTTTACGTATACTTTTTCAAACCCCGTATCTTTTACCCCCCACCACCTATCAACCATACCAACCATATCAACCACCATAGTGACACATGGGAACGTTGAGGCACCAACCACCCACAATCAGAATTGCTCTGTGATGTATAATTTTGACTAAAATTTTTCACTTTTTAGTCAAAATTATACACACACATATAAGTTCGCACACGTCCATTTTTATTTATAGAAGATAGATTGATAAACATAAGAAGTAACCGTTTAAAACAAAAAAAACTGTCTTTATATGGTCTAGGGTCCCGACGGCATGTACTAATGATTAATACGTAGGTACGTATTATAGATACAGTAGAATCTTCTATCAATCGCTTTTTGGAGCACCTAAAAAGATAGAAATGGTGCTACTACATATATAGATGATCCGGGGCACAACGCAACCGACATTTTAGGTATATCTAAATTTTGCATCAATATTTTACCGCATAAAATCGAAACACATATTATGTTAAACTTTTCATCAAATAGAAATACAAAATGAGGCGATTTAACAAATGACGAGGAGCCATTCAATTACATGACGATGCGTGTCGAAGTTCGATTGATAGATTCAATGTACATATCTATACATACAACATATCTATGGTCGCATTGTGAATGCGCGCTATGGCGAAAATAACATTACAAGTTGTTTTTTAATCTTACATTATACCTACTTATGCTATGAGGTAATCAAAAGTAACCAAGCCCAGTCGGGGTAACGTTACCATTTTGTTTCCATTGATTTATATACATAGTTAGAGCGCTTATAGACGTCCGGTTTGTTCACCGGACGATGGACCGTCAATAATAGGCGGCAGTGCATACGGCGTAAATTGGTCACCGAACCAGTATCAGGTGATAAGAAAACATTTACACAAACATATTGTAATCTCAGTTTTTTCAGATAGAAAGATAAAGAGACCTTGTATCACGTTAAGTTTTACGCCAGTGGAAACCCACGGTATGACATACACCAACGCAAATCCGACAAAAACACGGTCCGACGTCCTTCGAAAAATCGGACGTCTTCACTCTTAGACGCGCAGTTGTGAAAAATGAAAAGAACATAATTTTCTAAATAAATAAATATGCGCTCACGCGTGTAGGAGATCATGGATTTCCATTTGGCGCGATCCTGGCACACCTCTCTCGCTTCTTCTACATTCATACCTCTACGCATACATGCTCATTACATCATTAATTTTCTACCTAATTTCAACATAATTCCAAATATTGGTCATATGCATGTGTCGTATATACATATACTACTTGATCAGGGTAAATACACATTATAACCAAAAATTTTAAATAGACTTACAATAAACTCATTATAAATAAAAAAATACATTAATTCATATTCATCAATAGAAAATTTATGAGGTGCGTGGTATTTTTCCCCACTTTCCATAACAACCTTGAACTTTTCCATTGATTGCAGTTCTAGGAAACCATATCTAAATGTACTTAGTAATTATAACCAAGGTTATTGATATTTAAAGCTACGTAAAGTAAAGAGAAAGACATGATAAGTTAATGACATGATGACATTGCATGACACTTATTGTCATCCATATCATCCCAACTTGAGAAGTTAAAATTTCAACATTATCTTAGTATCGTGTTATCGTATATTGGAACAAGTTACCGGCGGCAGTTTTACGTACATACGTCGTGTGTAATTTGAAGAAAACAGTGAGTAGGCTAATGTTAAACCAGTAGAACCTTTCGATCACAACGCCCTTTTAAACTTAAGTTATTAGTTTAATACTAATTTATCTACACATTAAAGAGTGACTGATTAACTGATATATGAATGCACAACCCAAAATTCTGGGCCCAGAGATGTGATATTTTGCACGGAAATATCTGTTACTAGCTGTTCCTGCGACTTCGTCCGCGTTGAATCCAATAAAAATGTGTTTCCATCGCGCAAAATTAATAAAATCTTTATTTTTATTTAGTTGTTAAAACCATGTGCAATGTACAATATCATCTACGGCGACGCATGATTTTATTCACAATTCCCTTAGGTTTATTTACATGATTCTGTTGAACCTTGGTTCTTTAGTGCAAATTAAATTATTTTCATTCGTTACTAACGACGACTAAACGTGTAAGGTATCGGTAGGTAGGTATAATATATATTTATAGATATTTAAAACTTGTGAAAATCAAAATCAAATTTACCCCGCGGGAACCGTCAATTTTTCTGGTACAGAAGTAGCCTATGTGCTATTCCAGATTATAATCTATCTGTGTACCAATTTCATCCAGATCCGTTCAGCCGTTTCGGCGTAAAAGAATAACACACATCCATTCAAACTTTGCATTTATAATATTAGTAAGATGACGTAAGCGAGCACTGAGGATTTTATATTCATCCTCTAAAGATTGACCAAAGGCAGGGGATGAAAGTTTGTATTGAGGAATAATAGTAATCCAATATAACTTGACTTTAGATCTATATGCTTAGGCTGGACAATCGTCGGTTACATTAAATTGCATGACAAGTGTTACCACAGGGCCCGGTTTCTTAATTTTGAAAAACTTCATCCTCATATAATTGTATGGCGCAGGGTTGGCGATAAAACGCCACAACATACGAATATGGTGCCACGAGTGCGACCTGGGTCGGCTGCAGCGCGTGGTGTGGGAGGGCCACGGCACGCGACTGCTCTCAGAGGTCTCCAGCCAGCCCATTGTCAAGCGGTTTCTGGAAGCGGTACCTTATATTATGGTAAGATAAGATATACGGTTATACTGTACTGACCTCATAAGTGGGAAAAGGACTTGGAGATAATGAAACAATTATACGTATCTAAATTCCAAACGATCCGATAGGAAACAATTTTTAATTCTAAAATTATGTAAATTTTTCAATATTTAAATTTAAAAAACCTTAACTAAAAAGTCTAAAACGTGCTTATGTTTCTCTTCACACTATGGGATAGTTATACCTTAATATGTTGAACAAATAAAAAATTGTGCGTTATATTTTAGAACACTATCCGCGATGTGCATAACGCAGTTGTCCAGAACGACCTGGAGGGGCTGATGAGGCTCACGTCCGACCCAATACCCTCGCAAGTGCTTTCCAGCAGAGACGTGAACGGCATGACTGCTTTACATAAGGTAATTAAATACACTAACGAGATATATCTTCTGTGTTGTAAATTGATCAACAATTGCTTATGCAATGACAATCGAACTTGGTTAGTTCGAAGACAAAGAAGAAGGGCAACAATTAGTGGCGTGTAACAATTTATATAATAAAGTTACTAATGATATGTTTATAGGCCGCCGGATTGGGACATAACGGTATATTGAAATACATAATAGAGAAATACCCTCAAGGAATAAAGGACGTTGACAATGATGGACGGACCCCTCTGCATTACGCCGCCATTATAAGGGACGAGCGGCACACCTACAATACGCTTGTCGGCCTCGGCGCCGACGAAAGTGTTGTTGACAATGTATGCATGATTTGTTTACACATTACATTATACTGATTTTCACCTTAAGTTTATAAATCATACCACTAAAGCCAAGTCTAGTCCAAATATATTATAGATTGATACTAAAGACCAAAGGCTTTTCGGCTTTATAAATAATTTACAAATTAAAGAAGCATTTCTTAGTACGATTAATGCAAACTTTTCTTTAAAGGAAGAAACAAATTGTATCTTGTATCTTTATTTTGCCAATCTTTAAACAACATCTCAATCTAATATACCTACTTAATGTTCACGTAGAAATTGTGCTTCTTTTCGGGAGTATTCTTTAATATTTATTTACATTCTCTAAAAACTATTTTATCATATTGTTACCCCAGTAGTTCAAATATTTACAAACTCAATAATAAAAAATATGTTTTCATAGAAAAATAAAACTCCTGGCTATTATATAAACAGACCTCAAGAAATTGACAAAAGCACATTGAAAGTTTTACCTGATGCTCCCCGAACTCCGTCAAGTGCGTATCCAACGTCTTGGGACTGGAAAATTTTGAATATTGAGCATTTGGCTGATTTTAATAAGAAGTCACGAAAGAAGAACCTAAAAGCATCCAATGAGAATATATCTACAAAAAATAATACTAGCACTTTATCAGAAAATATTGAAAGTCAACCTAATGCCATGAAAAATAGCAGTACTCACGAGCTCATAAATATTTTACCAGAATTAGATGACACCGAAAAAACGAACATACACAAAGATCAAAACGTTGAAGAAAATACAAAAGATAACGAGGTTAGCACCGCATGCTAGATCATCACGGATTATCATTAATATTGATTTGCCTTGCTTTTTGATTAACATTTGCATGATTTTTTTCTTTATTCATTTTAGGATTCAGAAGTTGTAGAGGAAAAAGACTTAAAAGAAAATGCTGATAGCTATACAGCTGAACATAAGGAACTCGATAAAAACACATTGACAAATGATACTGACAATAATAAACATGAATCTTTAGATACAGATGTAAGAACAAATGAAAGTAGTGATAACACCTTACCAAATAATGAAAAAAGCACCAACGAAAATAAAAATCACGAACTATCTAATATTGATACGACTAACTTACCTCCACATGAAAATATTCCAAAGTCACCGGTAGTGGATAGTAAATATGAAAATAAGCGTGACGAGGAAGAAGATGAGAAAGAAGATGAACATAAAGAATCAATGGAACAAGTAAGAGGACATAATGAAGAAATGAGCGAAAACAAAAACTATTCAGATAATGAAAACAACGGACATGGTACCACCGACAAAATTCACCAAGATGCAAATTCCAAAATCGGTCAAAATAACAGCAATGATACAGGTACTAATACTGCGATAATAAAGCAAAAAGAACAAGAAATAGAGATAAAAAAAGAAGATTTTGAAGACAATAACTTTCAGAACACACTGAAAGGTGAGTTCACAGCAGAAAAACTAGAAAATGATGCTAAAAATTCTGATCATTTATACGAAGAGAAGGCGTCGGATCCTACAAAAGGACCAGAAGGTAATAACAACTCAGATAACAACGAAGATGATGACGATGTACAAGTACAAGAAAAATTGAATTTAGAAGCACATGATATAATTTTAACTGACACTACAGACATCTCAGATGTAAGGTCAGAAATAACTAGTGCTAAAGGAGTTAAAGATCCTAACTCCTTTGGTCTAACCACGAGTGATATTATTTAAATACATATCTATATTATTAATAAGATATTTGGGGGTCCCTATTAAGTTAAATATTTTTGATTGTTTAATAATTAAGGCAACCTGAACGACGGCAGAAATAGTCAGGAAAGTCTTATAGAAGGTATTATTAATAGTGAACCGGAACAAGATTCACAAGATGCTGGTGTGACACAAAAAGACGAATCAGTACACGGAGAAATACTTATTGTTGTAAGTATAATTTATACAAACAAACATAACAAATCCCTACGATCAATGAATGCAAGGTAATAATGTAAATTATTTAGTGGATTGTGGTGTTCTTTAGCTTAGTTACGTTGTTACTGCACTGTACAACTTTCACAGACACCTAGTGACACCACTCTCATAGAATAATTTGCTGGCTTTTTAGGTTACATCTAAGTAAGTAAATAACGTAGAGTAATAGATAAGTTCGCGAATGTCTTTAAAAATACTAGAGTACTTACTCTATAATTGCCTCGTAGTATTGAAATACTTAACTTTTATACTTTAATTACTCAGGATAACGAAATTGATCCAGAAGTTACCGATTTAATAAATAGTGCTAATATGGAAATGTTAGCCACTTTAGTGCTCAACGGAGAGGGGTCCAGATTGATTGGCAGACGTTCACTAAATGCAGAACTGCAATCATTTCTAGAAAATGTACCCATGTACATGGTAAGATACCAGTAAATTAATTTATTTTTTTCATTCCAATAAAGTAATGTTTTTAATTTATGTAGCAAAAAATCAATCATGTACACATAGCGGCGAAAGAAGGCAATATAAGAGATCTGCAAACAGCGTTAGATAGACGAAAATTTGCAATAGCCAGGGACCCCATATCACCAAATGGGGCTACCCCTTTACACGTAGCAACAGTTTTCGGAAAAACTAACATTATTAAATATCTGGGTGGAAGGTGAGTTGCTTCAAGCTTAATTTTTACAATTCAGAAATATTTAATAAACATACATGCTGAAATTTTTTTTTATTCAGGTTTCCTGAAACCCTTTCTGCTGTAGACTTTGAAGGAAGAACTGCCTTGCATTATGCTGCAGTAATACCAGATAATGGCTACTATTATAATTTATTGCAACAGCTTGGTTCTAACGCAAAGGACTTGGATGATGTAATACTATTAATTAATTATTAAATAGATTTCGTCCCAACTTTATGTTGCCACAAACAACTTTTATTATTTTACATTTTAGAACGGTCGATCAGCTGAAGATTATTTGCGTAATCCAAGCTTACTGCCTTATGAACAATTATTAAGCGATTACGATATAAGTGAACACATAGCTCAGAATATGTTGTCTGATAAAGGTATGTATGATTTGAATTAATAGTGACAAAAATATTATATGATAAAATATTAATTAAATTATATATTGGCATAGTTCCCGATGATCATGCATCTTCAAGACGAAGTCTGGAAACACCAGAAGCATTAGATACATTAGAACGCTGCTTTCGTTTACTTGCATCTGCTAGACCATCTCGGACACCACTTTCTGCATCATCAAATAAAGCTACGCCTACATTTGTTCTTGGTAGATTTCTAAACCGACCAATATTTGAAATGATACGATATAGAGTAACGAAACTAGATCATGAGCTATTTGATGTCATATGGCCCGCGGTCAAAAAATTGCCTAATAACAAAAATGTCATACAAACTGTGGAGGAAGACTTTCCAGGGGGGGTAACGGCCCCCGATTATTATGTATACGAAGTCTTTCACGAATTTTTGATTCCTTTAATCAAAGATATCCATAACATAAATATTTCGTCAGAGCTCCCAAATCATCCTCCTTCTGATTTTGAATCGAAAGTACTTTTATCATCTTCAAGCTCTATACCTATTGTTGAATTGAACGTTGACCCTAGTGACGATTTTGTTCTTTCTGGAACTATAGAGTGCTCAAGAAATTTATTTAATTTTGAATTGCCTATTAATCTCAAAGTTGGCAAATTAGAGACAGTTGAGAGAATCCTAACAACTATTTTAATGAATAAAACGAATTCTACTTTAATAGCACAGCTGAATTCAGATTCCGACCAGAAAGGCGGAACATATTATACTTTGAATGAAGTTTTAGAAAAACCATCGGAAATTGGTGCAGCATTAGCTGCTAATGGCTTACTCGTGGCTTTATGTGATAAAGAAGAAATCGACGATTGTACTCGATTACACGGTAAACACTGGCCATATGGTCGCGGGGTTTTCGTGAATGATGACAAAACAATTGCTATTTGGATTAATGTACACGACCACTTACGAGTTTTATTATCAACGCCAACTGAATCCCCAGGAGAAATTGGGATTGCATATAGCAAAATGTCATTTATTATGGCCAATCTTCACGACAGCTTCGACTTTGTTTGGCATCAAAAGCTTGGACACTTGTCTAGTCGACCAACATTTTTAGGAGCTGGAATTCGCTTTAGTCTAATAGTTAATTTTCCTGGACTCTCAAAAGACTCGGACAATATGAAGCACTTGTGTGCTATGAGAGGTCTGCAATATCGAGAAACGCTAAACGGAGATATAGCGAGAGTTAGCAATTACCAATGCTTGAGCATCACTGAGTCGAACTGCTTTAATGACTTTGCAACTGCCATTTCTAATCTTCTACATCTGGAGAAGGAACTATCGATGCAGAATTCAGCGTATATTACTGAAATGCTAACCAATATCTTTAAACGAAAAAGAAATAGCTTAGCAGAGTTGAATAATCGACATTTAAATGAAAAATAATAAGCTTACAAAAACTTAGTATTAGTGCCCAATTTTTATTTTGGATGTAGTTAATCATATTATCTAGGATAGTGTTGGAAAGACATATGGGCTGGTTTTCGTCAATATAGTAGATTCCGATATGGCTGAGAGATGGCTAAAATTTGATGTTAACTTTTAAACTTTGGGTCAGTATATAACTTTATTTTCGGTGTTCAATGCCGCGTGTCTTTCTAAATTTAGATATATTCGTGTCGTTGATGCAAATAATTTACACGCTTAACACAAAATAGCATATGCTTTTGTCTCGTTGTACACTTTCACTGTGACCCACTACTGTCTTTCCAACATTAGCATTATCTATATTTTAAGAAGTAAAAATATTATATATTGCAATAATAAATATTAATTGTTGTTACATTTATTTCAAAATGAATACGACAACAGTACTTAATTATAAATCTGCTTATGTTGGAGATTTGGAATCTACGAGCTTACGTTTCATAAACTATATCTTGGAACTATTGAAGTTTTAGTTAGCTATTCCCATTTTGAAGGAAGTTAAAATTACCTAAAAAGTTATTTAAACTTTCGTGAGACATATTTTAACACACTAATTAAAAACGGCTTTACTCACGCGTGGTTCGGTGTATGTACCGACTAGTTTCGAGCCCATCTGGGGCTATTCCTCAGGGTGAGTGGGGCTTTCATAGGTTCGCTGTCGCGGCGCGCCTCGCACTCTAGCCAGCCCCACTCACCCTGAGGAAGAGCCCCCGATGGGCTCGAAACTAGTCGGTACATACACCGAACCACGCGTGAGTAAAGCCGTTTTTAATTAGTGTACCTAAAAAGTTCTTTAAAATATCTCTACCTAAAAATCTTCTATTACGGAATGCAAGGATAGTAAAGTTTTTACGAACCTCTATAATATTTTAGAATACATCGAAACCAACATCATCAACAACAAATTATTTTTTTACGATAACACTTCGATGTAAAATAGTAACATATTATTAAACACGTCACGACATACAATCAATAAAATATCAATTATGGCATATGAGTTAATAGACCGCTACGTTTGCTGCCACCAAGTTCGTTTCGTTTTCCCCAACCACGTACAGGTGTTATGTTTCATGTAAAAGCACAGGTGTTCGTAATAGATCGCAAACATCACAAGGCCAGCACTGAATAATTTATACATTTCAGGTAAGAACAACGCTGTTAACGGTCATTTGGACATTCCGGTCTTTCATACCGAAGAAGGCAGATATCTTGCAAAGTGTAAGCTTGTCAATGTTACTGTAAAACTTAAAATATGAGCATAAGGACACCCGTTCAGAATAACGACGTTTATACGGACAATGTTTTTACAGCTCTCGGAGATCCTTTAATCAAAGGTCTAACCGAAGTGGCTAACGTAAAACCTAAAGACCCGGTCGCGTTCCTTGCAAGTTTTCTATACAATTTCCCCGAACACGAAAAACCCCGGCTGAACACGCAGGTAAAAATACTTTTCTAATTTTAGTTCATAAGAATATTTCGAATGCAATGGCGACACTAAGATAGCAAATGTGTTTCCCTTAATTATTACGAATACGTCTGCGTGATCCAGAATAAAACCTATTAGATTTAGATAAACAATTGTAGAAGTTAAAAGAAGAACTACTCCTTTTGACGTAATTTTGGGATTGCTTCTTTTTATCTATTCATTATAACTTTATTGAGATCAACGGAACGTTGCTGTAAACAATGATCTTGTGCTCTCTTAAAACAACAACAACTTTAGTATTTACAAAACTGAATTGTTACATTGCGCTCATGCACTTTGTTATCGACATACATAAATCTTTATTAACATATAGATTTTGGTTGTAATATCATATTAATGAAATTTAAAAATAATGATCTCCTTTTTACGCAATCAGGTCCGACAGGAATATCTAAAATGTATGCCAGGACCGTGCCAAATGTAAATCTCTGCCTATCCCTCAAGCTAGCTTAATTACACATACCAAGTGAACGGGCGAGACGCCCGACGCTCGACCGAGCGCTTGACCTACGAAATCAATGAGACAGTAGCTCGGTCCTACCTACAAGACCGAGTAGAGTATGACCGCTTTGCCAATCAAGCCATTAGTTGCGGGCGTGAGTGATTATTTATTATTCCCTTTATTAAATCACATACTTTGTTCAGGAGTCAAACGTACTCGTGACAAGTGAATCACCTGAAGTGGAGAACGATCAGCCACCCCCTCCGTCTGAGGCTCCGGCGCAGACTCCGCTAAGAGTTCGCAGCGCGGCGCGCACCGCCACAAGACACCGACCCATTGACGTCATCACCCTGGAGCCCAAGGCTGAAGTCAACCCAGATGCACCGGAAATCGCACAAAGCAGCGCCGAAAGAGTATGTACGCCTCATTTTAATATAACAAAAACAAGCATTTGTTTACATTATTACTGCCGGTATAAGCATTTTCAACGCCTTACCGTGGCTGACTAGTAGATAATTATTTTAAGGCATTAGGTCCGCCTTTTGTAACCTTGCTAATGTTAGGTTTTGTAACATAAAATTATTCTAGAAGATTCTTATCATTTTTGATTTTTTTTCAATCAAAAGTTATTAGTTAGTTTCAGAAAATAATGACTATCTTGAATTTGACATCCAGAGAGACAGAATCTATCGACAATGAAGAGATTAATATTGCAGTGTTTACTTTTTTAAACCTTCTATCGCTCTATCAACGAAATAAAATTAAAAGTCGCATACGTAAAAGAGAAATTGTAGGTATTGATATAAATTTAATCATTCATTTAGCAAGTAAAGTCCCTCAGGTAACTGGTTACTGGCTGTCAGTATTAACTTATTAGTTTAAATGTAATACCAGGACGAACACGGGCAGTCCATGTTGCACTTTGCGGCGGCGCGCACGCACGCCAACAACGCGTTATTCCAACTGCTTCAGGAGTCAGAAGTGAGCTTGGGCTACCGCGACGAGCTCTACCGCACGGCGCGCGACATCTCCATACAGGCCAATGTGCCGGAAAACACAGTAGAAATTGATAAATGGGTGGTGCATTTAGCTGCAAGAGGTCAGTAATGAAATAGCTAAGATTTGAGGTATTTGTTAATAGCACTAAATTGAAGTATAAACAAAACCATTGAGTACTTTATTTTAAGATACCGCCAATTCTTAATTTGACTGTGACAAATTGGGATTCTTTACCAATCTTATAACATAAAAAGAACTATTATTGTATGCATATTATTTATTTCGTCAATCTTCAAACCGGTTCTAACGATTTGGATCAAATTTTATATTTTCACCCCCAAAAAAACTATAGGGAATAATGCAATTACTTTTATGGTACTTGCATTCTTGTCGACGCATGATAACCTAATACATTAATATTCTGTGAGATGGCGCTACATGACATTACATAAATGCTAAATATCTTTTCCGGAAAAAAAACCCGATCTTAAAAAAGACATCGCAGAACGAAGTTCGGTCAGTTGTAATTATAACAATAACAAAATTAAAAGCTGATATTTCATCACTCTATCAAACGTTACGTTAGTACAACGTTAATACACGAAGTTTAGAAGTAGTTAAAAAAATAAGCATGCAAGATAAAATTTCACACAAAAATTACTGTCGCCAGGAAAAAGTGAGAAGATATCGGAACTATTGCTACAAGGATACGACCATATACTGGACATAGCAGACGAAGGCGTAAACATTACCGAAGTGGTTTCACAGCGCGGCGACACTGAAATGAGCAACCTTCTAGCATCGATACCCGGTTTTGAAGTAAACAAATCTTTGCACTTTACAATCTTATCTTAAAAGTGATAACATGATCATTTATTCAAAGACTTCTGAACATCAACTTTACGCAGTGGTAAAGCCCGCAACGACAACATCCGTTGCACGAATGGGCCGGATCTGACGATGATCTGAGATGGAACGTATCTGCAACTCATTAGCTTGTTGCAGATGCCCATGTGTAGCGGAGCGGTCACTTAATATTAGGTGAACCGCTTGCTCGTTTATCACTTTTTTATAAAAGAAAATCGTTTTTTTTTCTTTTTTTATGGAAGAAGATAGCAAACTTGTAAACGAGTCACATGATGTTAAGTGACCGCTACCTATATGCATCAGCAACAAAGAAATAAGTCGCAGCTGCTTTTCCTACCTTTAATGGACAGAAGAGGGGATAGACAGGAAAAAGGATATATCCCTATTAGGGAAGA
>JWHW01037895.1:172501-194306 GCA_000931545.1 Papilio glaucus | reverse complement strand
TGAATGTTTGTGGAGAATGAGTGTGAAAATGGATGAAGTTTGTGAGTTAGTTAATGCCAAGGGTATAGACGTGTTACGTGTAAGTGAGACTAAGATAAAGGAAAAGGGTATTACCGCACATGGCACGCTTACCTCGTACTGGTCAGGTGTTGACGAGTGCAAGAGAGCGTGTCAAGGTGTGGGGATTATGCTTTCTGAAAGGATTAGTAAATGTGTGAATGATTTTGAGTGCGTGAATCCAATACTCCTCTGGCTCTGCCTCAAAGTAGGGTTACACAGACTGTTTGTTGTGGGAACTTATGCCCCGGACATGTCTAACCCCGCTAATATTCGAGAGGACTTTTGGGAGAATGTAAGAGAAACGTTAGAAAATAGTAGGACAAATGAAAGAATAATTATGTTAGGAGATTTTAATAGAAGGGTTGGTGTAAAAAGGGCAAGGTATGAAAGTATATTGGGAGCATTTGGTGATGTATGTGTCAATGAGAATGGTCTTCTCGCGGTGTGTTTGGAAAAGAATCTTGTTGTGGCAAATACCTTGTTCTGCCACAAGAAGATTGATATGCACACTTGGGAAAGAGGGTAAGAAGCATAATAGATTTTGAAGTAGTAGATGAAATAATGAAAAGCGGGGTATTAGATACGAGGGCTTATCGGGGTTGAAACTGACCATTATCTTGTTTTATGCCGGATCAAGGGTTGTTCAAACGTTGGCGCTACCGAGCACCTGCATGTACTATCCCGGTAGAGCGTATAAAAGTAGAACTATTGCAAGATGATTGTGTGAAAGAAAAGAAAGTTGCTTGAAAGAAAAATTTTGCGAGTTAAATGAAAGGAATTTGAAAGAAATGGACGTTGAGAGTGCTTGGGCTAAAATAAAGAATGGAATAAATAAGAGGCATCTATATCTAACACGGCAATTACTCATGAAGAACAGGAGTTGGAAAGTGAGATAACTTTGAATGAGATTGTGATTGAGATGAAAAGAATGAAATCGGGCAAAGCACAAAGAGAATGAAAAGAGATGATCTGTGGTCAAGTTTAATTGAGTTTTTTAACAAGCATTAAAGACTCGGGGTCTACTGGTTTGGCATCAATAAAGGTGTAAGACAGGGCTGTGTTGCATGCCCATGGCTGTTCAATCTCTTTATGGATGATTGTTTGAAAGCGTTGAAAGACGAAGAGTGTGTATTAAGAATGGGTGAGCTAGTTGTAAAATGTCTCATACGCCGATGACCAGGTCGTGTTTCTGTCATCGGCAGAGGACTTACACCTTATGCTGAATGTAGTCAATGATTCATTAGAAGGTAAAGGTATGAAGATGAATGTAGATAAAATGAAAGTAATGGTGTTTGAAAGAGAATAAAGCAAGACAATAATTGAAATAAATGTTAACGGTAAAGAAGTGGAACAGGTGGAAGAGTTCGTGTATTTGGGGTGTATGTTTAGTAGAGATGGTAAGCATGTTAAAGATTTTGAACAACAGGTGAATGCAGAAAATAAAATGAATGGGCCTATAGGTACAGTAGTGAGGGAGGAGTCAGAATGTGTCTATGAAGACTCGTCTGGCAATACACAATGCTGTACTAGTCCCCACTTTAATGTATGAGTCACTTAAACGAAGTGAGAGCTGAGTTTGACAGGAAAAGCATGCCAGTAGAGTTAATGCCGTTAAGATGCGATCCTTAAGAAGTATGTTAGGCGAGAAATTGAATGATAGGATTAAAAATACCATTATAAGGGAAAAATGTGGCTTAAAAGTGGATGTTGTAACTAGAATTGAGAAAGGTATGCTTCGGTGGTTCGGGGATGTTGAGGATGAATGAAGAGAGTATAACGAAACAAATGTATGTAGCAAAAGGGAGTGGCAGTGTATGTAGGGGACGCCGTAGGAGAAACTCATATGGATCAGATTAGTGGATATAAAAAAAGGCGATATAAGGAGCACCCATAACCGACGAGCATGTATGCGTAGATGTGTGCCAGGATCGCGCCAAATGGAAATCCATGATCGCTGCCTACTTCGCTGAGTTACGGGCATGAGCGCATATTTATTTATTTCAAAAACAAAAAACTTAACCCACGGGAACCGTACATTTTTCCGGGCGAAAAAGTAGCCTATATCCTATTCCAGACTATATATATCCATCTTTGTGCCAAATTTCATCAGGATCCATTGAGCCGTTTTTGCGTGAAAGAGTAACAAACATCCATACTTATACCCTTTCGCATTTATAATATTGTGTAGTATAGATGTGTGACAAATACAAGACGATCATCGCGAATTAGTTGCCCATATCTTAGGAAGAACGAGAGTAAAGCTATTTTACAATGGAAAACCCGTAACGTGCCATGTAGAAACTTTCCATAACTTTGCCATTGTGGAGGGGGGGAGGGAGATTAAATAGAAACTAAATTTGTACAAATGCGTTTATTTTTATTAAATTGGGTAATTAATCAGTTTCTTTTTTATAAATCGCCAAATACAGCCAATTAACTCAGATACAAGGGAGGAATACACATTTTTCATCCTTGTGAGAACTTAATTATATTGAGGCACTTCAAACAGAAATTTTTTTCAAGTGCAATAAATTAATCTATTTAACTTACAGATATAAACGATTTTTTTTCAATGAGTTTACGCTTAAATTAAGGTCGTGAGAGACAAAAATACATTTTTGGATAAAACGGTGTACAATATCTCTGGAATTGTATAGAAAAACTACCACAAAAACATAACCTATTTATGTTATATAAATTAATATTTATGACAACTCATTGTGTTAGAAAATATTGAAACAATGTCTCTAAATATATTGTTACTAGTAAAAACTATATTTTTTGTATTTATTTTAAAACAATACAATTTTAAAAAATATGAAAATAACCTAAAATGCGTAGGCTTTTAATCATTAGGCTGGTCCACCATTTAAGGGCATAGCATATCCGACGATATAACTATTCCGTGCGACACTTCAATAATTATAACCTACAAAGACAAAATTTGATGGAAAACAAATATAAAAAACATAGCTCTTAAAATCAGCAAGCTCACATTGACTCATAACATGAGGTAGAGAAATTTACCTATTTTTTAAAATAGAGGTTGAGTGCGAGAAGAAACAATGTACCCTCTCCTAGGTGGACCAAAAACCCATTAAGGATGCCTGGAAATGTAGCGAATATGTTATGGTGGATTGGGAAAGGCTTCATTGATACAGGATTATAACAAAAACTTTACAATAATATCTATTAAGATAAAATGGCTTTTAGTCAATCAACAATACCATATCAAATTGTCAAAATTTGATGATACAAAATTTCATGATGTGAGAATTGGGTCGTAAAGGTTGAATTAGTTAAATATTTAAATAACGTCTTGAATAACCAACCTACTGTTTGCACTATCCTCAAAAACTGGAATACTTCATGGTGGAATACTTCAAATTATATATTGATAAAGATGTTGGAAATAAAAATGATCAGTTTCAATTTTATACTTAAATAATAAGGAAACCTAGTGGCACTAGTTCTAATTGAGATTTTACGGACTAATAAAGTGATTCGGCGTTCGATGAACGGGGTTTCTTGATCTTCTCCAAATTCTTGATTACAATGTCGTGCAAGGAACAGTAGCGATTGCGGATCTCACACATCACAAGCCAAAGTGACAAGTATTCTTTTTCATCTAATTCCTGGAATGTAATTATGTTCAGAGTTAAACCAAAACAATTTGTTTTTCCAAATCCACACACTCCTTACGTGCCTTCACATGTTTGGGTGTCCCAAATGGAATGGTGACATCAAGTGGTCTAAATGTGGTAGAAGGTATCATTGCAAAATTGTTCCAACTTAAAAACTTATAAAACAACCTCTATAATTCACAAGGTACCGAATGTCTATCTTTCAATAATTAATCTACAACACTACACACACAACCATCAACACTTAGAGATTTATATTATAAACTTTTATAAAAGCAATGTGCAATGTGCTCAAGGAATTCATTTGCAAATTTTAGAAATCAACCGATCACACAAAAACTTTTATAATCTGTCAGCAAATTGCAAACTTAACACTTCATTGACAATTTGACTTCATTGAAAACTTCTTTGATGAATGTCTTGTTAAGATATTATTTCATACATATTATGCCAAACCTAGCAAAAGGTTTTTAAACAAAACTGCTTCCTGTGCCATTAATCCTCTTGACTTAATCTACCCATTGCTGCATTGATCTTATTGCTTACTATATTAGAAAAAGTTTCCTACTATGACTACAGGTGTTTGTAACATATGTATTTATATTTACACAACCATCATCTAAATACTATATAAAACAATAATAATAATGATTAGAGTATAAACTTACTCTGACCGCTCGTCTGTAGTCTTCAATATGTGGGTATTTGGCAACTTTAGATACAATTTTTGCTCTTGAAATAAAATATCTAGAGATCTGGTCAAAGAAAGCAGCTGCCTCAGATTCCACAGATTGAATTTCAGCCAGTGTGTCCTCTTGTATTGATACACCAAAGTTATTGCCATCTTCAATTTTGGGAATCATAAATGAGATCCACATTTTCAGCTGAAATTGTTTCAAAAGTGTTTCTCAACCAGAAAAATTGATATATTTTGAATAAGTCGATAATTGCTGATGAACAAGAGATACACAGACTTCCCACATTTTTCAATGGATGGGAGATGGATTTCCATTTGGTGCAATCCTGGCACATCTCTCGCACTTTCTCTAGATCCATACATCTACACATACATGCTCACCAGTTACGAGAACATATTTTAGTTATTTAAGTTTACTATTGAGTTTAATTATTAAAATATAAAAATGAAGAGACATAACAAAAAGTATTTACCAAATTAGAATCCTCAACCAATTCTCTGATGTGTGGCTTAACTAAATGGATAAGGTCACTGAGTGGTTTGTTACAAGGTACTGTCCCATTAGGCAAGGCATAAACTCGTGTTCCATCTAATGTAGAATTGCTAGAAGTTTCTGTTGAGTCTACTCTCTGACGTTTTGCATTTGGTTCATTCAAAGTAGATATTGGCTGTGGTACTGGAATGTTTAAATCCTGAAATCCATATTTATTTATTTATATCAGATTTGTGTGCAGAAAAACAATTATAATATTAAGTTGTTGTCTTTAAAGTTAAACATAAATATTTTTCAGTCGCTATAATAATTTCGAATCACAGATTTATAACAAAATGTTAATGAAAAGTAATTATACAACATTTATCTTGGGGAATTTATTTTGTTATGACCTCAGATATTTTCCTTTATTCAAAAAAATGTTAGGACTACTTCTACATGGCTTTTTTAACTCATTGTTTAAAATCTGTAGTTGAAAACAAAAATTATATGTAATGAGCAAATGATAAAAGTACTAAGGAAAAGGTAGCAAACATCTTTTTTATATTAATTAAAAGTAATTTTACTCTATTGCTGTGCTGCTATTTAAAAGGATTTATTAGTAATAGTTTTAATGACGTTTTTTTTGTTGCAATTAAGCGTACATACGAAATTTACTGAATTTAAAAGTTACTTTTTTCAATCAGTAATAACAAGAATAAGAAATGTTTCAACAAAGAGAAGCCATTACCTGATGGACATCTGCTAAATCACGATTTTGAAAGTTTGACGTTTCTAACAACTCATTTAATAGCACTATTTTTTCTGGAAATCCTTTTATAATCAAGTGCTCAGCTTTTTGCTTCAAGGAGTCTTTGTATTCCTGAACCTGAAAAATACATTTCGTAAGATTTATGATACTCAAACCTTTAATATACTAATTTGTAGGAAACGTCACGTACAACGCTGGCTTCGCCGAGACCCATGGCTGCGCAATTGAGGTTATGTTGACTTTTATTTTAAACTTATAAGTCACCACAGATTTTTAATCGAAAATGGTAAAACGTATCAAAAGATTTAAGGAAAAAGAATTTTAATTGACTTTAGGCCTATACTTTATCTCAAAGTTCGCCTGCCTGCTTTCTCACTTCACTGTTCACCACTCGTGTCAAAATTAAAGGAAAATAACAATAAAATGTAGGATGCGGTTTACCTTTTTCGTAACGTCTGTCATTATTTTAAGATGCTTTAATTGGGACTAAGTGTATATTAAAATCCCGCAAGTTATAAAGTAAATTGAAATTCACGAAACTTCTTTAAGTTCTACAATTCGGTGTGCGCTTGGATGAATGAATAAGTGTATATTCGTTGCGTTCACACTATGAATTGAAACGTTCTGTAACTATCAAAATATCAAAAGAAAGAAAAATCCTACCACATCTAAGATTTTTTCTAAATTACTATTATTTTCCATTATATTAAAAATTAAGGGCAATTGATGACACTTAGATTGTTCACATACTTTTTAATTTTTTTTAAATGTGCTTCAAAATATTTTATGAGTACAGTTTGACAACAAAATAGAAATGAAGTTTGTATGCAAGTTAGATTTTATTGGTTATAAAATAATACTTGCACCGTACACCAATTAATTACAATTCATTTGTCTGTGCCACTAAATTATAATATTCACATTTTACTTTAATGTACATTAGCCATATTCCCTGAACCAATGTACATTAGGCTATTTTTTCCGTACCCTTCTAAATTAAATTATCTCGGAAAAGTAATAAAATGCTATATCAATCACTACAAATTACGTTGGGACTTGGGCTCCCTTATTTAGTGCAGACATCTGCTTTTAGTTTAAGGGGTTGCAGATTGAACTTGAACAGTGTTCTAATATACAAGCGTTATTCTCTAAGATGCTACTGCTACTGTTACTGCAATCAACGAAGCCCACTCAGTCTGGTTTAGCATCATTAAAGGTGTAAGACAGGGCTGTTTAAAAGACTCTGAATGGATTAAGAATGGGCGTGGTACTCGATACAACCGTGGGCTTACACTGCCGAAACCTTTACACAAAACATATTGTCATTTCAGTTTTTTCAGACAGAAAGATGAAGAAAATTTATTATATCGCTACAAGTTTTTACGCCAGTGGAAACCCACGGTACGGGTGACCGGAAGCCGGAAATGACGTTTGTATACGTACGGACGGAAGACCACAGATTTCTTCGCCGAAAATATGACGATTTAACCAAAGTTATCCAATTTATTTTAGTTTGGAGTTCTCGCTAGAAGAATTTTTCAAATATATCGCTAGGCCTTAAATAAAATTAACTCATTTTTTACCTCGTTTGTACCAATAGACTAAATCTTTATGTGAAATAAACTTTTTTTTATAAATTAAGAAATGCTCCAAAACACGGTCACAACAAATTTTCCACTCATATTTTTGAAATGGCCTGTATAATCTCTCAAAAATTTTCTTGGATAGCTTTACTCTATCAAACAACAAAGTACTTTTCTATACTTGAACGAAGTTTTAACTATCATCTCAAACATTTTTGCTCTATTGTAAAATTTTGATTTGCCAAACGGTTTAGGCACAGGTTTAGGTTTAGACACAAAAATATTATCTAAATTCCTTGGCACTTAAATCAGATATAAGATAACACAAAAAATGTTTTTGTTGTCTGAAATATACATAATAATATAGCCATTTGCGCGTTTGCGACTGATTATGGGGCTGTCATCTGTCATTCTGTTGACATGGTCGTCGACGTATTATGGTTATTTGTTAGAAATGACTGCTTTCAAGTTTAATTTTTTGGGTATCAAGGATAATGAACAAACAGAAGGTAACAAATAAGCCTGTTCCGGTTAAAATGAATGAGCATTTTTTAATCAATAAAAACAGATAGTAAGCGTGCAATATGGAATATTTTGTGCATGGAAATAAATATTTTTGTAATATTGGAGATTAGATTAAAGTAAACTAGAATTATTGAGCCTGCCCCCAGTCCACAAATTTTATGAAATAAATTAATAAATATACGCTCATGCCCTTAACCCAGAGGGGTAGACAGAGATTATGGATTTCCATCTGGCGTGATCCTGGCACACCTCTCGCTTCGTCTACATTTATACATCTACGCATACATGCTCGTCAGTTACGGGTATCCTTATATCGCCCTTCTATCTTCTTCCTTATATCTTCTTGGACACACCTGCCAACGCTGCTGCTAACTTTTGCAACATAAATTAGTTTCGTTACTCTCCCTTGATTCATCCTTTCAACATGCCCAAACCACCGAAACATACTTTTCTCCATTCTAGTCACAACATCCACTTTTAAGCCACACTTTTCCCTTATAAAACAATTTTTAATCCTATTCAACATCACGCCTAACATACTTCTTAAGCATCACATCTCAATGGCATTAACTCTACTAATATGCTTTTCCTGCCAAACCCAGCTCTTACTTCCATACATTTAAGTGGGGACATTTTATAAAATGGTTTGAATAAGTGAATATTTACAAAAACAATCATGTTACAGATGAGAATGAAGAAATTACATGGTTTGAATGTGAAGAAATTATACCATACAAACAGATAAATGATGTAGATGATATTGTTGTTCGTGCAAAGATGTTCATATGTGATGATGTTGAAATAGGGCATGTCAGCGGTTGTGACAAATTATTTTCTACTGGAGATTATCAACTAAATGCTTTAGAATTAGCTGAAAAGGAACATAGTGATTTGATTGCTGGCAAATATGAAGGTTTGTTTAATATTTATTTGTAATAATTATTATTTAATTTAAATTTTTGCTCATTATTTAGCATTAAAACATTAGTAAATAAAAGAAACAACCAAGAATATGGTAGCAATGTTTTGCTATAGTTAGCTTCCCTAGACCTATTGTCATGTACAGTCTTACTGACTATCAATAAATAAAGGAATATTATTATAACAATCATATAATGTTATATGTATGTAGCTTTAAAACTTGAAAACTAATGGAAGAGATAATGACATATCATCTACAATTTTATTTGAAGATGTATATGGGTTGGAATAGAGCTTGCTTCTTCTCTGCTACATACAATATTTACAAATTTATATTTTAACTTAAATATATTAACTTTCATATAAATTAACTTATATTTCAGGAGGTCTCAAAGTGTGGGAATGTACAAGTGATGTTATAAAATATTTATTAGATGACAATGATATAGATTTTAAAGGAGCAAAAGTACTTGACTTAGGATGTGGAGTGGGCATTCTAGGAATATATGCATTACAAAATGAGTCATTAGTAACATTTCAAGATTATGTAAGTATTTCAATGATGACATAGCATGAACTTTCAATTTTTTCTTTTATTGATTAAAGACAAAAATTCATTCACAATAGTAACACTATTCCTGACTCAAATTGGTTGCAACCTGCAACATATATTAAAAGGACTGTAAATAACAGCAAATTAATGACCTGTTTTTGGCTGATTGACAGAAGAGAAATGTTATTCAAGGGTGTGTATGTATTAATATATACATAATGTACATATGACAGTATATCTATGTCTGTTGAGACCTCTTGTAACCTAAACAGCTTGACCAATTTTGAAGAATGAGTTGTCAATTGATTCATATCCTTCCCTGGAGTATCATAGGGGTACTAACATTTGAGTTTATTGATTTTTTAAATTAATTATTGCTTGTTTTAATAAGGTCTTGTTATGACAAATAGTATGCTATACATTATCTTATATATTACAGAACAAAGAAATAATTGAGTGTGTTACTATACCAAGTGTGTTATTAAACATTGAGAATGAACTGAGAGAAGAAGTGATAAAAAAATGCAAGTTTTACTCTGGAGACTGGATATCATTTGACAAGAAACTAGCTGATAGTGATGTTTACGATATTATTTTAACCTCAGAAACAATTTACAATGAGAAAAACTATGAAAAACTCACTAACATATTCTTAAATAGATTAAGCATAGATGGAAGTGTCTATGTAGCAGCAAAAACATGTTACTTCGGTGTTGGTGGAGGAATGAGACAGTTTGAATCATACATTCAAAGGACTGGATTGTTAAATAGTCAAGTTGTGTGGAAAAGTTCAGGTGGCCTACAGAGGGAAATTTTAAAAATAAAAAGAATTTCATAGAAGTGCATTAGTTTTATTAAAGTTTTAGAATTTTGATTTTTTTCTCTACTTGATTTCTATACTAAATGGAAGACATTAAATCATGTTTTTTTTATCATACTGGTCTCATTAAATAATTTATGGTGATAATCTCTGATACACCCAACCATCGTCCCCTTTATGAAGTAATTTTCCATCAGGCTCTTCCCCTTCTATTGCTTTTCTAAATATTATCCTATCATGGAGACGATCCCGTTGCCCTTGCCAAAATTCTACAGCTCTCAGACGAATTATGTAACCACCCCTAAAAGTAAATTTTCATTAAATCCATTCAATAAAAAGAAGCTTATGAATCTTATTTGCTATTCAAGAAAGACAAAAGACTAGATGAATAATATGATTGTGGTAATTAGACTCAATTTGCCAGTTAAAAGATTTAGATCATCTGATAATTAACATACACATTCTCAACTGACTATTACACTCAATGCAATAGTCACCACATTGAATTCATTAACAAAGACCACAAACTTAACCAATCTGGAAGGTGAGAGAAAATTGAGAAATGTAATCACCAATAAGTTGGCTTAGGAATTTCCTTGTTAGGTATCATATACTCAGCCTCTAATTTTCTTTCTCGTTCGCAGAGAATATCCCTGGATTGAATTGGTGTGCTTTGATAACTTGCACAAGCGGCAATTTGGCTTGGTACAGGGCGTGAATGAAAGTATTTGGTAGATTCCTCTTCAGAAAGTTTTTCTACATAACCTTCAATTCTTACTGATCTGTTAAAAACCTCCCAGTAAAATGTAGCAGCAACATTTTGATTCTCACTCTAAAATATGAATATTTATTAAGATATCATTATCAGCAGAAAAAAATGCTATAGAAACCTATAGCATTTTTTTCTATATTTATATTTGTATCTCTACATTTGAAAGAGACCAATAAATAAAAGCATATTACTTCCAATTGTATTGTTTTGAAGTGTGTAATGTAAGTGCAGGTGGTATATTGTATAATGTTTCAAATAATGCTGTAAAAGCAACTTTCCTAAAATCTAGATATAAAAAGAATCTAACTGACTGATATATCAACCCACAGCCCAAACTACTTGTCCTAGACTTTTTGTATGGATAAATATTTTTAATCCAATGTAAGTCAACCTTCGATATGATCAATCTTAGTTTAAAAATTGTCAGTTAAATTAAATTGCACGGCTGGTAAAACTGTTAGAAACATCTAGTATAATATGCATAATTTTATGTTTAGACAAGGGAAAACAGAGATCCAGTTTAAAAAGATAAACGGTAAAGATATTTACTAACCATCTCCTTCGCTTTTCTGCTTGCATAGTTTGTGAAAAACTTAAATCCATCTTTACCAAACCCTTTGCATAATACAAACCTTGCTGATGGGCAGCCATCTCTGTACACATAAAAATATTTCATATTAGAATCATTGAACATGCAATATAAAATATTTAACTATTGCTAACAAGATAAGTACTTTGAGACAGTAGCCAAGCACATAGCATTTGGTTCTAAAATTTCCTTTCTACCACAGGCTTCCTCAAACCATGCTTTAAATTGTCCAATTGGTTCTTTAGACACTAAATGTTTCTCTAGGAATGTCTCATCCCTATTTTTATAATTGATCCTCATACCTAAAAGAAAAAAAACTTATTAATAACAAATACAACTTTTGTGTAACTAAAAAAATACGTGTATTTACCTCCGATGTCCATAATGCGTAATATTTCTTTACTCCTTAGATTTCGAAAACCGACTATAACCATTAAAAATCAGCAATTAAACTTTTTTGTTTAATACAATGAGTATTTTTCAATTCCGGTTACCACGTAGCTAATATATCTTAGTTGCGTTGCTTGGGAGTGAAGTATCTCCGATCCTTATCAGAGTTGGGTAATTCAAATAAATACTTCGTCACAACCACAATCCTCGTATAATAAATAATGACTATAAAATATTGGTTGGTAGGCAGATATGTTATTTAAATAGGAATTGATTTCGATAACGCAAAGATTACACAGTTGTCATTTCGTTCTGGTGCAAAGAGCATATAAAATATGTTCTAGTGTAGGTTTTGTTTTTGCATGGCATTTTTCCATTTAATTTTTTACGCATTTTGATATCAACTAGAATCGATGTTTAACAAAAAAGATTATTATAGTAATGTTAATTGACTAGCGAGGACTAGTAAAAATAAGACATAACAGTCCTACCATTGACTCAATTTCTTGGATAAATTATGATTATAGTGACTTGTAGACCACAAATCATAAAGTTTTCGAACGAAATATTGTCATTTTTGACACGATTGCCCCTTTCTCCTGTCATTGATCATTGACTTTGAGACTTCATCATTGGCTGCGTTCCACTTCGCTTTCACAACGCCTAAAATTTTCCTTCAGTCTTGTCGTTCCACTTGACGACTGATTGATGTGGTCGCGGCGAAAACGTCACTAATGATGTCGTCATTTTCGCTCGCGCCAAGCTTACGACGACCTATTACAATATAATATATTGAGATGGGTCCTTGTGAGAGTTAACGAATTTTAATTTTTAAAACTTAAAGTAGCAAAGAGTACTTAATGGAACATTATTACGCCGCAAAAAATCCTATTATAGCCGTATAAGAAGTTTTTATTATATTTAAACGTAAATTATTAAGTACTGTTTTTATAAATCGAGTTTACCAATAATTATTAAAGTCTATTTTATTGTTCACACTTACAAACTGCAATCTTAAGGAGGTTAAGCTCTTGCTTTATTTTTTTCTAACTCATGATTTATTTTATTTAACAAAAATTGTAACGCTCAGAAACAAGCGCAACGGGAAAGACCGTTGTCGTGAGCGTTAGTGTCGTAGAGTGAAGTGAACGCTTAGTGGAAGTGGAAGGAAGGGAACAGTACCGAACGTAAACGTAACCATTGTCAATTGTTTCGCACGTCACGTCACGTGTTCAAAACATATTGTACATAGTTGCAGAATTTTGTAGTCGATTCTAGTTAATTTGAAAAAATAAATAAAAATAGGACATTATGGAGACAGAATCAGAAGTTATCAAAGAAAAAATTCATACAGAACCGATATTAAATGATCCGAGATACATAACCTTATTGAGCGTGATAGTACTTATTTTCACATTTTGTAAGTAGTTGAAGATATACAATATAATAAACAACATATGTATATATGTTTTTATATGTGTATGTGATATTTGTAATGTATTTTTTTATAAAAATGTAAAAAACCTGTTAGTGGCCTTAATTTTTATATGTACTTTTTATGGTTTTTCTTCAACTGGGTACGCTGCCGGTCTTTCATAAATAAATTAGCTACGCTTATTCTTAGAATTGTGATGAATGTTTAAAAGGTAGTCATGTTGTAAAATGTAATTATGGGGTTATATAGACCTACATAAGTTAATGAAAGTTTTAGGTTTTTGTACCTATATTTTAAACATTATGTATAATTTTTTCAGTATTTTGGTGGTGTTTCTCACGTCGTCGCCATTTGCGAAGATCAGTTCTTCTCACAGGCCTATCAGATTCTGGTAAAACATTGTTGTTTGTGAGGCTAGCATACTCACAGTATAGACAAACATTCACATCAATGAGGGAAAATGTGGAGGATTATTTCACTTCTAATGTAAGTTTTACTAAATAGTAAAATTAATGTAGATTTAATTTCTAATTTGTCTTCAGTATGCTAGTGATATTATAATTGTACATTTTTTAAATGAAATATAACTGACAAATTTATCATGTTAAAGAGAGAGCATGCGACAGAAATGCGAATGTTGAGATGGATGTGTGGGTGACACGAATGGATAAGGACGAAATGAGTATATTAGAGGAAGCCTGAAAGTAGTATGGACAGTGGAAAAGTTAAGAAACAAGAGGTTAGCATGGTATGGTCATGTTATGAGACGGGAAGAATGGCATGTCACAAAGAGAGTTTTAGATATGAATGTAGAGGGATATATCGGTAGGTAAGGTAAGGGTAGGCCAAAGAAAAGATGGATGGATTGCGTTAAAGGTGATATGATCAACATGGGAGTGACAACTGAAATGATGGATGGTAGATTGATGTGGAAGTCGAAAAACAGTTATGCCGACCCTACATAAAGCGGGAAAAGGGCAGGAAGATGATGATGAAGGGTCCACATCCTAGATATGGATACAAAATAAGTGAGAGAGATGTGTTAAATATTACTTTCTCCCTGCCCTTAAGTGGGATTGGCACAGTATGACCGTAGTCAATATTCTATAGGTTTTGGCTACATTTTTTTACTGCTGGCCATCTGCCTTATGCCAACCTTCCAGTATATATATGAAATATTAGTAGATTAATGGAATAACTTTTCTAATATTTCCTTTAGTTATTTCAATTAAATTAAGTTCACACACTGGATATGAACCCACACCCATGTGGTGTATGTTTTACAAACGCCTTAACCACTAGGCTATTGGTGCTTGATGTGTGACAGAAATGAAATTCTATGGTTTTTTATATTTTTTTTGTCATGAGAATACATGCACATGTATGTTTATTTCTCATTGCAGAAAACATTGAAGATTGTAGATCTGCCAGGTCAGGAGAGGTTAAGAAACAAGTTCTTTGACCAGTACAAGAACAGTGCCAAGGCTGTTGTGTATGTTGTGGACTCTGTAACAATTCAAAAGGAGATAAGGGATGTTGCTGAGTAAGTTTTAAATATGCGACTACATTGATATGTATTATGGCCACAAGCATTTTATTCAGGCATGATTGCATGCCTGAATAAAATGCTTGTGGCACTGCATCTCTAAAAAAATAAACTTAAAAAACAATAGCTCTACTTAGTTCAATTGGTAGCTGTTTCTTGCATTCATTATGAATAAGCCATGCATTGTTTATATAGGATGTGAACTTTTATATAGGTGGCGCTTTCGTACTTTACTCTATTTATAATGTTTTACCTTTTTCAATGCAATACATACTTTTTTCTCCCTTATTCATACTTCACACATTTCAAGATTCCCTTCATATTATTGAATCTAAGGAGTTTAAAATAAATTAATGACCCAAATAGTCTTGTATTCAATGCTACTTAGTGAAAACAATATTCCATGTCAAGGTGAGTGATGTTCAGAAGTGTGTAAACATCAAAGAGTTTCAATTTGGAGGATAATACCTTAGACTAATGAAACCTCTTAAAGTGACATGCATCATCAGCATCAACAATAATTTCTTAACTTTTGGCTTGTCTTTGGTGTAAAATAAATTACGCATTTTTTTTTCAGATATTTATACACAATTCTCTTGGACCCTGTTATTCAGAGCAACTGTCCACCTCTTTTAATTTTATGTAACAAGCAGGATCAACCAATGGCAAAAGGAAGTCAAGTTATAAAGAGCTTACTTGAAAAAGAACTGTATGTATATATTTTTTTAAGTTTTTATATATTATTGTAGAAGTGGCAAAAGCTACTTCCAACCTTACTTTCACTGATCTTAAATCCTCCTTTCTCCATTAAAGGTTGGATCTGCAGCTTATTAGGTTGCCTATGGGAATTGGTCACTTAATATGGTCAAAAAATAAAATAAAAAAGATTGTTTGTTTACTTATGTAAACATATAAGTTCTTTAACTTTTTTCGTGTAAGAAAACAATTAAAAAAAACATATTTGTTTATGTATAAAAATAGGATAGTACGACGTAGTATACGAAGTTTGAATGAAATTTTGGTTGCACTTTAGAGAATAAAATTGGGTACTAAAGTGTATAGCTGATATAGCTGAGAGCTGAGGAATGTTTAGTTGCAAGCCTGCTCTGTGGGTCTTTTTCAATATATGTAAGAGACATAGTCTAGTACCAGAAGATTGGTGTAAAGCTGTCATTATCCCTCTATATAAGGGATAAGGTTCACAGCATGATTATAAAAATGGGTGAGCTACATGTAAAATGTCTCTTATACGCCGATGACCAGGTCGTGTTTACGTCATCGGCGGGAGGACTTATAATTTATGTTGAATGATTCTTTGGTAGGTAGAGGTATGAGATGAATGTAGACAAAACGAAAGTAATGTTGTTTGAAAGAGAACAATGTACGACAGCTGTCAGAAGTGTGACAGGTGGAAGAGTTTGTGTATTTAGGATGTATGTTTAGCAGAGATGGTAGACACGTTAAAGATTTTGAACGACCAGTGAATGCGGGAAATAAAATTAATGGGGCTATAGGTACAGTAGTGAGGGGTCAGCATGTGCCTATCGTCTGGGAATACATAATGCTGTACTAGTCCCTATTTTATGTATGAAAGTGTGAGCTGGGTTCGGCTGGAAAATCATGTTAGTAGAGTTAATGCCGTTCATATGCGATCCTTAAGAAGTATGTTAAGCGTGACGTTCAATAGTAAGATTAAAAATAGCGTTATAAGGAAAAAGTGTGGCTTAAAAGTGGATGTTATAAGAAAGGTGGATGTTGTGCTTTGATGGTTTGGGCATGTTGAAAGGATGAATGGAGAGTAACGAAACAAATTTATGTTGGAAAAGTAGTGGCCGCATTGGTAGAGGATGTCCAAGGAGAACTTATATAGATCAGATTAGTAACATACTAAAGAAGAGCGATATAAGGAGTACTCGTAACCGACGAGCTTGTATGCGTAGATGTATGGGTGTAGAAGAAGCGAGAGAGGTGTGCCAGAATCGCGACAAATGGAGATTCATAATCTCTGCCTTCCCCTCTGGGTTACGCCCGTGAGCGTATATTTATTAATATATAAAAATACGTTTTATTCATTCTGATATGGGATATGTGTGGCTTCGCGTTGTCGTTTAATTAAATTTAATTGACTCTCATTATTTTTTCCTAACGCGCCAAAATAAGTATATCTGAAAAATGTTATAACTTCTTTCAGTAACTTGGTACGTGTGACTAAATCCAGCCAGTTGCAGTCTGTGGATTCGTCTCAGTCGAACAGTTCCACGTACCTCGGCAAGTTGGGCAAGGACTTCGAGTTCTCGCACCTCGGCTGCCGCGTTGACGTGGCCGAGTGCTCGGCTAATACGGCCGACGATGACAACCCGACTGACATCAAAGCCCTACAGGACTGGATCTCAAAACTTTAGACATTAAGATTTTGTTTTTTATTTTCTTTGAAAAGAATGCTTAACTGTATGTAAATTTAAAAGTCTGAACAAATTTGGCATTGTATTTTGTAATTCGCGTAATAAAATATGGTAACCTGTTTTTCGTTTGTTTTATTTTTCCTTGCTAATACGCGCGCCTAACCCCGAATATATCGAGTGACAATCACGGGCAGTATTTTTATTACTTTTACACTAAATTCAAAATCTCAAAGCTTTAGACATTTCATTTTTTATTTTGCTTTAAAAAAAACATTGCATAAACACTCGTAAATTTAAAAATTGCATTTTTTGTCAACTTGTCGCGGTGTGTTCGTGTCTTATCGGTTCTTGGACTATAGAGCATTACTGTTTCTGTCGACAAAAGCAGCAAACGTCTCATAGATTGATTGAGTGTGGGTGTATATATCTAGTATGTCTAGTATGTATTTACGAAAGAAAAGTAGTAAATGAGTTATGTGGTTTCCATAACACAAACTCCGCTTAGTCTGGGATCAGCTGGCCGTGTGCGAATAATATCCAGGACATTATTATTATTACAGTAAGTCATTTTAAAATATAAGTATTGCATTGTATTTTAAATTAAATTAAAACAAAGATTCCGTTTTCGGTCAATAATCAGCCAACATTTCTTGGCCTTTTTCTCAACGATAACGTCCATTGTGAATAATTTAAATGCTCACTAAGTACTCTATCCGTGCCAGGTTTTGATAAAGATTACTCACAAGATCTTAGTTTGATAGTGCTTATAGCATAATATTTGTCACCGTCCGATTGTAAGTGCAGGAACATTATAAACGGTCCAGGCAAATTCTAAACGATCGGCACATTGTCACTTGAACGAATGATTGAGAATGTGCCGTTTATTTTTTAGGCACTTTAGAAAGAGGCGAGGCAGGCGCGTATTTATCTAATAGACATGAATGTCTTTGTCTATGTCACCGAACAATTGTCAGAGCAGACACTTTATAATTGGGCTAGGCAAATTCTAAACGGTCGGCACATTCTCAGTTGAACGAATCATTGATAATAAGCCGTGTCATTTCCAGTCGCTTTCTAATGGGGCGAAGTTAAAATTACAAATCAATAATCGGTGAACTACATGCTTATTTGAATTGGGAACATTTTAACGAACTTTTTTTTAATTAAATGTTGTTATATTCAATTTTAAATTTTATTGTTAAGACACAAGGGTTTATTTTTGTTATTTATTTATTTTTTAACTATTGTCGCGCCTTCCCACCTGTCTTGAGATTTTATTTCTGTGGGCAGTCCTTACGGCAGAAAGTCACGTCAGTCGCCCGTGACTTTTTATTTTATTTAAAGAACGAATGAGTTGAGAATAATAATATTTTAATAAATCAAATATTTAAAAAATCTACGTCATTTAACCGGATGTATTATCCAGGTGCCTATATCTATTGAACCCCTTCCTTTCTTAACCCTTCAATAAAATGGGTGTGCCACTAGAGATCAAAGAAAAAAAATGACGGTGAGAAATTAACGTATACCAACTAATGACAGGGAGATGACTTAACGTTGTAGCCAGACCAAAGACATTATTGATTATTCTAATTGTTACTTTTGCATATTCATTTTTATAATGAACCGGGTGTCGATAAATTCGATCACCCATTGTACCTGCATTAGGGTTAAAGGTTAAAGGGTTGACTGCTCTTTGTTAATAAATTCGATACGATCAATTCAAAAGTTCGAATATGCTAAAAAGGTTTACGCATATTCATGTCTAACTCATTAATAACTAATGCACAAGTGTAACATTATTAAATACATCAACTTCCATTGAAAATTATTGTAGATTTGTTTTATTTTATATTACTTTATTGACAGCCCTACGGTCCGTTGTTCCACTATGGTTACATGATTTTTTTTCCAAATTAACTTGATTTTTTTTAAACTAGGTGCAAACTCCCGCTTCGCTGGTTTTTTTTATACAGAGTATCATCGAAAAATACGCTTTCAATCCCCTTATATTTTATACCCCTACAACCATCCACATGCAAACACCATAGTGATACATGGGATCCTTGAGGGTGCAACCACCCACAATCACTATTGCTTTGTGATGTGCAGATTAGCTAAGAGTGTAATATAGCGTGGGGCACGTCCATTTATATGTATATCTAGTACATTTGCGTGTTAGGGTTTATTGACAGCCCTACGTTGCGTTGTTCCACTCCGGGTACTGCAAATTTTACAAATTATCACATTAATTATTATTGTTATTTTAAATTTTGATTTCTCTGCTTCTAATTTCTCCATCTTTTAAAATAAGTTCTTTATTAGGAAGATGTTTGGTCTGAAAAATCCAACTAAAACTGAGAAAAATATACCTCAGTGGTTCTGCGTGCTACGGCATACGGTTACAATGACCATGTATGACACAACAAAATTAACAACCTCGAGTAAAATGATTTTTGCAAGTGATTGTTTTCGCGTTCTCGTTATGGAACTTTAAAAAATACTTCATCCCGTCGAACGTTCGAAATATTGATCAAAGTGAAAGAGCCGGGTCATTACAGGGCGCATGTCAACGCGGACTCGTCGCACTCTTAATGGATGCTATTTCTCGAATGAACGATAATTTCGCCTCATGTTATGTGCTCAATAAAATAATTAATGCAGGCAGTGGGACGTGCGGCGAGTTTTGTGACTGAAAGCCGAAGACTTTGAGAACTTTATTGATGTTAATTACAAAAAGAAATTATTCTTATTTCATTGTAATCTTGATTAATATAAACATGACACCCAAGAAATGTTCAATTGTAATTTTAAAAATTGTATTCACTATTTATGCCAAACATAACACAACTTGTATCCTACCCGATATTAACGCATGATATGGTATGAAATCATTTTTTTATTAAATTTAATTTAAATACAAAAAAGCTGTTCGCTACTATGTCAAAAGATAATCTATATTCAACTTTATGTCTCACCATCATCAAAGTTACCTCATATTTAATACCAGTGAAGTGAATTCCAGTTCGCTTGCCTGTAAAACAAATTCAATTAGTTACTCGGTGTGATCCGTACAATATGAAATATTGAACTAAATCTAAATCATCTCTGATCGAAACAATAAACGGTATAATAACTATTAAATACAATGTAAAGAGTAATTAATCTTAACACACAGACATTTAGAAATTAGTACAGGCAGGAGACGTTTATGTCAAACAACTATATTGTATTTGATGAGTGGTGTTACCATCACACACACACACACACATCAAAATATAATTGAGTGGTTCTGTTTCATTCAAACTGAAGCATATTACGAATCGGTTCAGATCTAAGCGATGCTCTTTAAGTTTTTATTTTAGTTTGATGTTTGTCCTACATTTGTGAATCAATAAAATAAGTCTTCATACTTTTTATTCTCATCCCTCATAAAATTTAAAATAACATAGCGATAAAGCAATGTCGATGACGTGCTTCAGAGTCGAACTCTTGCTTACATGTTCCCCGACCGAAGTAGACATGCTATTAAATTACCATAACATTTATTAAGATGTACTTCAATAAAAATGCAGTGGGTACGATACGACTCATAAATTATTTGCCTTAATTGGGTAATGGTTAAAGAAAAACTTTGTATTTTTCACATTCGTTTCAAATTCATCCGTCCTCCGTCTCGACTTTGACCAGGTCGTGGATCCCAACATTGCTTATTAATGTTTACTTGTGAAAAAGCATCAAGGAAGGATAATTGAAACGCGGCGCTTTTTTCTATTGCCACGTGTTAAATGACTTTTGGCTAGAAGTAAGCCAAAGCTGTGTTAAATATAAAAAAAAATAAAAAAAATATGCGCTCACGCCCGTAACCCAGAGGGGTAGGCAGAGATCATGGATATGCATTTGGCGCGATCCTGGCACTCCTCTCTCGCTTCTTCTATATTCATCACATCTACGCATACATGCTCGTCGGTTATGGGAACTCCTTATATCGGCTGTGTTAAATTAAGAACGAAACATTTTTATAACTCAAGATGATACAAGAAAGTTTCGTATATGGCGTAGGTCCGTGACAGTTTAATGCCTTATATGGTTAATAAAAAAGCCGACTGACAGGAGCATAATGTTTTTCGCGGGTGCGTATATGTATGTACCTATATATGTGTAAATGAAGTCATGGAACTTCATGTAGTTTTATTTTACTTCTTTTTTACTGTCTATGATAGTTAATGAAAAATAAACCATGACATACGTATTTCAAATGTCACTAGAATATAAAATCTAAACATATCATATTATAATATTTTAAGCTAAGAATGGTGGAATAATAGCATTAATGTTGTTTTGTCTTTTTAGGTAAGTTATTTAAGTTGTTAATTTTTATGAATGTTTGTTAAAACTATTAGTATTTGTAAATAATAGAAACATGTATTTTTAGGAACGACATTTTAATGTTCAAATTCACAAAATAACAATTAATATCTGACATTAATCAATGACATTAATATATTCTTTATTATTTAAATTATGTATATGTAAATGCTAAAATTATTTTAATAGAAACTATTCTATAACTAACTACTAAACTCCTTACATATATACATATGTTGTTTGACCGATTTTGAAG